>VNJW01007366.1:0-31295 GCA_008042615.1 Drosophila auraria | reverse complement strand
AGTTAAATGGATATAAATATTATAGAAAGTCTATAAAAGCCAATTTATATTTTTTTGAAAACACAATTGCTGCGGCTGGTACTCGAACCCGCGATCGTTAGATTAAGACTCGAACACTCTAACCTCTGCCCCACGCATGCAAACAAGAGGGCGACGTCAAAGACTGAAATACACACATACGCCTGCGTCAGTGCTCGAGCTATAAATAGACAAAGCGGGAGAGCAGAGCGATACGGAGAAACACCGTCGCAAAACGGGCGGTGAGAGCGAGACGGAGAAACACCGCTGTGCCCTTGCGGTTGCCAGAAGAGTGCAAAGCATTAAATTTTAACCACTCTCTCAAATTCTCTCTCTTCTCTGCTGCTGCTGCTCACGTCACGTTTGCTCTGCCTGTGTCGCGGCAGAGGTAACGACGTATGAGTCATCCATTTTCGAGCGTGCAGCCAGCCTGCTCTATCGATTTATAAGACGTTATCACGTCAAAAACCCTAAAATTTACATAGCCAGATGATCATAAAACCAATACATATAACCCTTTCCAAAAGTAATCAATGGATAAACAATGAAAATAAATTGATTTTTCCTAGCAAACACATTTGTACCATTCTAAGATTTTTTTGTTTCTTATGTATCTGAACATCCTCTACCTGGAAAAAACAAATTTGAGTTAATATCGACTGGCCCTAAGACGAAAAAATTAAAAACCGTTTTTTTTTTTATTAAAAACCCGCTTAATATTAAACCAAGAATAGTCTAGTATTTTTTTATGAAAATGTGTTTGAAAAAAGGATAATCGTATTTGTTGTCTTTCGAATTGCATGCACCATTTCAATGTTATGATTTTTTGAAGATTTTTGTTCAACAGCGATTATCTCAAAAAGTATTAATGGAAACGAAAAAATATTTAAGGGTCATTATATGGACATGGAGCACTTTAAAATGTGGGTATGCAGTTTTTTTTTAGAGCGAAAAAAAAAAAGGGGTGGCCGAGTTGATATGGAATGTCCCATATGTACATAGGGACGACCTGTGAACATGTTATTGAATCATACTAATTAACACTAACAATGGCAGACCTACATACATGTCATTTTTCAAACTTATGATATCAAACAAAAACACCTCTTAACGAGGTGAGATAAAACACCAGTTATTTTCAAAATATTATTGCTTACAGTCAAAAAGCATTTTGACAGTGGTCAAAGCCGACTAGTTTTTGTCATGAATAAGGATATTAAGACACATTTGAAAAGTTGTAGCATATTAAAAACAAATTAATAGTTTTTGTCCAACCTCAAATAAGAAACAGAACTGTAAAGAATTTTTATTGATATCGAAAAAACTTAATAAAAAAGAACATGTTTTCTTTATGAAGTCTGTGATAAAAAGTAATTACGTATTGGATTTTCTGGTACTTCACTTTTTTATGTGGGAATGTATTTTATGGGAAACGGATAGAGTTCAAAAAAGGTTATGAGTACGGCGAAATATTACACATTTTAATTTTATAGTTATTTAATGACATAACATGTGTCAAAACACAAACAATAAAAATAGGTTTAACAAATATCTTGAACCAAACATTTCAATACTATTATTGGTCAGCGTTGTATGTGATGACCCAAATGCACTACCACATAAGCCATTACAGTGACACTGAATTTAAATTTGTAATTAGTTGGCAGTTACTCTGCTATTCATATAGAATTGTTGTGCGGAGAGCAGTAATGTCAAAACGTATATGCATGCAGCGATCCAACAGTTGTAGGCGTTCTGAAAATGTACAATATTGCGAAAAAAAATTATGAACAGCAAAAGTCCCCAATAATAACTAACCTGTTTGTATGCTCTATTTGCGGCTGCATAAAAGTCCTCCAATGAATGGTATTCCTCTTCTAATGGCAAATCCTCGATAAGGGCCACACTATTGATGTAAAAAAATAGGCCCATGAGCACCTAAATAATCAAATAAAATTCTTTTATTATACGACTATAAAGACAGAAACCTTGTGACACTTAGGGTTTTGCAAACTAACCATGCAATTTGTGTTCGCATGTACATACATACTTACCAATTGAACAATGCCCCAAACTGAGATTATAAGCCCACAGAGGGACAATTTGGGACCACAGATTTTCATCTTGACGACTTTTTCTTAAAAATCCTCTACCAATATTTACTTCTGCGGCACGCAGAATTTATGTAGTGAAAATTTTCTGTTAAACCAACAAAGTCGTCAGGTGAATATCATGTGACCAAATTTCTGTGTGGCCAGTCAGCACTATATACAAAATGAGATGACCCTCAAACAGTGCTGCCATCTTAGCTTTTTTTAGGCTAAATCTAGCATGTTTGAAAATGAAAAAGCTTATTGAATTTACAAACAGCATATAGCTTATTTAAAAGTTAATATAGCTTTTTTTAGCATAAAATGTATTCGTAACATTATCGAAATATTATATAATAAATATATGTTATGCGGCATTAAAGTACAGAGCTGGTGAGTTTATACGGAAATACGGAAGTGCGTTAAATTTATAAAAAATTATTAATGCAACTTCGAAAAAGGGATAAATTGATTTGATTTATATAATATCTGCTATTATTATTTAAAACAGTTGACCGATTTCAGTTAATATATGTTGCGAACCCAAAAAATGAATTACATTTTATATTAATTATTTTATATTAAATTAAATATGATAGATTAGATTCCCTTACTTTATTTTTCATTCAAATGCTTTCACTGCCGTGGTCAAATACCGAAGCTGAAATAAAACCCAGAAATAAAACCCAGATATTGCAACACAATGCACTTTAATACTTCAAATGAAAAAAAAAAACAGTATAAGGTTTTTGTTTGTTTTATTCAAAAAAATTTGTATTTTTACAACTTTTTGAAACAAGTCTGGACCATCTGCTATACAATAAGATCTGTGAGTGTTCTTGGCATATGATCGAGACTTACTTATGCAAAAATAAGCCGATCATGACCTATATATATATTTTTTTTTTTTCAGATAAGGGATGCCCAGGAAAGAGGAATGCTGCCGCAAAAATACCTCATGCTTATTAAAATATATGAATAATATTTTTAAATGGAAGAAATTTTAATTAATAACCAACTTAACTAAAATTAAAAACTAAACAACCTAAGTTTGGTTTTTTTTTAGAGTTTCTTGTTTTTCATATTTTTTTTTTAATTTTTAGCTTATTTAAGCTCTTTTTGCTCAAAATCTCCTGGAAACACTGCTCTAAAAGTAGCGTCGAAGGATGCCGTCTGAATAAATCGGTGGAACACCGAATACAGTTTAACAGTTTCTGTGCAGCTTAAAACAAAATTAAAAATAATTTATAAATATGTAAGACCTACCAAGGCTTGCAACTGAGTTTTTGTTTGAAAATTAAGCAGCCGACTCTTTTGGATACGATAAAATATTTCGATACTATTTTCAGTAATTAGTAGCCTTGATCCACTGCTACTTTTTTCTTCATTCTTGTTTACGAAGACGAAGACGAAAATGAAAACGCTCAAGAACTGTTTTTGAAAACTAATCGCTTGCGTTTTGCCGTTCATTTTTGATTTTTGAGGTTATGTTTTTATCTACTTTTTCGTCTTCAAATTCAGTTGGAAAGTGTGTTGGCGGAGGCAGAAGCAATTTCAATTAATAACGAGGACTTAATTGCAGACGTTTTCAACATCTGATGAGGACTCTTGCACCTTGCACAACCATTCGCAACTCGCAACGCATGCAAATCGTTTTCAGCTTCGGCTCTAACGCGCACTCTGTCTGCAGCCTATAGGAGAATGGCCCATCCTAAATCCATCCTATACATAACAAAAAAAAAACCGAAAAATATCGATAATTACGCGATAATTCGTAAGTTAATTCCCTAAACCTTCTAGCCCTTCCCTAATTTCTAACTGTTTCTGAAATTATGAATATTTTTGGCAAAAAGATTAATGAGAACTAGTTTCAGCGCAGAATTTCGTTTTCGACACTGCATAATGGGATGCTTCTTAAGCTGTGGAAGGAAAATATTTCTGCACCGGTTTTTCTTTGATATACAAGATTTCAAAGCTCCAAGCAGTGATATTATTATGACATAAATGGGTCGGTTAAATTTGAAGAGAACACGGTGTCCACGTCGTCCAAGCGTGGCATAAGAAAGCCTGCAATTACCGCTTTCGGCCGCGCTATGATGGACGCCGTCCCACTTCAAATTTAAGCAAAGCCGGATCAGCGGTTTGAAAATGTAGATAGAGCAGTGGAACAACCGACAGTACATTTTCGAAAATATGTAGCAGTGGAACAAGGCTATAAATCATTTAGCCGTGAAGGGAACAACCCAATTGTTTTCTGAAGAGTTCGTATAATACTCTGTTTAGATTGCAACCGCAACTGAAAAAAGTCACTGCATTGACTTTTCCCCCCATAAGCTATACATGTGCTAGAAAGAGACAGGAAAGAGACACAACAGCGAGTTGTTGTGTAATTGACATGGTATATTTTTATTTTTTCTGTTGTATTTTTCTTAACATTTAGGTAATTTTTGCTTGACGCTTTTCAGGTTTTAAGCAATTAAAAATATGTAAGCAGTCTTCATTTTCTTAATCGGCTTGTTGTTGGATTTGCAGTCTAAAATGAGTCGCAACAACTGTGTCGTTACTGTGATTTAAAGCGGCAGTCTATAAAGGGTAAACAAACCTATGTTTTGCACTATGGATGTTTTACCAAGTAAGGCCCCGTTTCCGCTACAGTTGCTTTTTCCAATTCTGCTTTTTGGCCAAAGAGCAACATTTCACTGTGTATATGGTATCGGAATCTAGTGGTGACAAAAATTATAAAAAAGTAGCTTTTTCGATAGATTATTTCAGCCTTTTTCTGAATATCGATTGAAAATTGAAATTTTCTGGTGAAACAAAAATGGGGCTTTTTTACACAGCCACTTAAAATCGCATCAACTTTTTTTCCTGCTGCGTCTGTTTACACAGAGTCTGAGTTGATGCAGTCAGAATTTGACGTTTGACATACGAAAAATAAACAAACTGAAAATTTGTTTTCTTTTTTCCTGCTACAAATATGGATAAAATCAATACAATATTGGCATTAGCAAATGGAATGTTTTCCACAGCCAATGTCCTATCCACAAGGCTACAGGAAATTTAAAGGGAGGAGAGTTATTCGCAGGTGGGTGCTGTAAAAATGGCATCTGAAATATTGCAGGCTCACTTGCAAAAGCAACTCTTTTTCTCAAAAATCTTATCTTAAAAATCACCTAAATATGTCCAAAATACTGAATTTAAGTTGGTTATATCATCATATGTAGTCACACTAATGGTTGATGCGGAGTTGATGCGACATTTCCTGTCCCTTTCTTACACATGTATTGCTTACGGAAAAAAAAGTCGTTGCTGCGATTTTCGAGAGTTGACGCAGATGCGCCTCTGTGTAAAAACACTATAATAGCTATACTTCTCAGTATATAATTTATATTATTAAGTATGAAATCAATACTAAGCTCGTTATACTGCTTGAAGTATAATTTTGAGACAATGCTGACGCCACTGCTGCGCACCAACGTCCTTCTGTCCACAGGGCTCAGCTATCTGAAGGTGTCAGCTTGCAAGCTATTGCAATGCCCAAGTAGAGTTTTACAAATGCGAGAAGCTGGAGAGAGTGTGGTCGTCTAGGAAGAAAGGACGCTCTTAATGAAGGAGGCTAGGATCGTCCAAAAGTGCAATAGCCAGTTCAATCCACAGACCGCTAAACAAAATATGTATTAAATGCTAATTAGTTTACAAAACGTGGAAAAAATCATGAATTTGTTCAATATTTATTAAGCCAGCCAATTTCATTTGTTCAAAAAACAGCTGGCTAGTGGTGATAGTTGGCGAAAATCACACATCGACAGGCAGAAAAAGACTGAAATAATCGATACTATCGAACAAAACCACGAAAAAGCAACTTTTTCTCATTTTTGTCACCACTAGATTCCTATACCTAATACACAGGGAAAAAGCTGCTTTTTGGGCAAAAAGCAGAATTGGAAAAAGCAACTGTAGTGGAAACGGGGCCACAGTGAGACAATTTATTTTTCCGTTTCAATAGAAACCAATTTTTATTTGGCATGACATAACAGTGTTACTGTTTGTATTAAAAATCCTCTAAAAAACGAAAAATACTAGCCAAAATTAAGTAATATGGAACAAAAGAGTACATTTTCTATTAGTGTGCTTTGTGTTCGCCGTGCTCGCCGGACAATAAATTGATGGTAGAAATTGAATGTGTCATTTCAGCCTATTAAGAAGTACACTTTTTAAACTCGTACACAAAAAAAAATATATATAAAGATAGGGTCGAAGATTTCTCTTTCGGTATAAAAATCCTCTGCTTATACGGCTATGATACAGGGCACAAGTTTTCATTAATTAGCTACTTCAATAGAACCTGGAAAGAGACAACTATATGTCTTTTTTTTGGCCGAAACTCGCAGTGCGCCATTTATTAATTTCTGGAGTCCTGATGCAAATACTCCTGCAGAAATTTATATGAAAACCATTGAACTGATTTATACAGCTTTTCTTGTACATAGATTTAGTTAATTTTTGGTAGTTGCAAAATTTCGCGGCGGAAAAATTATGCCGCCGAAATCTTATTTATTTTGTTCATTTATCTTGCTTTTGTGCAGAGTTGCTGAAAATTATGCCAAGCTTTCAGCAAAAACCAATATATTCTGTGAGACCGATTTGTCTAATGAGACATTAATATATTTTTTACATGTCCGTCAAATTAGCGTCGGTGAGTAAGCGTCGAAACGGAACGGTAGGAAATGGAACACGGATGGCGTTTTTATTTTTGAATTATTTCGTAAATAAAGCATGTAATCGAACAAACTAAAGTTCCTACTTGTTAAGAATTTAATTTACTAATATTTTATGTTGGGTTTGGGCAGATTTGACCAGCGCAGGTGCCTTAAAAACCCATTCAAAAAATCGTGCCCCCACTGTTTTTGAAATTGCTCACCCCAACGCTTGCGTGCCAACATGCACTGTACCCCAAGTTTTGGAGCATTAATTCAAGTATATCCTCACAAAATTACATTGGATTCCTTCCGACAGTTTTTTTAGAAAATCGCCCAACAGTGGGCCAACCCATGATACAATTATACAAGGTAATCTCATCAGCTTTGACAAGGATGATAAATTGAAAGATCTCTCGATCCGCTCTCAGAGAGACGTGCTAGAAAGATAAAGCACTCTACTTTTACATTTATTTCTCTGACAGGAAAGAAATTATTTTCGGTCATAAATAAAATTAGTTATTTAAAGAAAAGGTTTAATAAAATGAATTTTTTAGAATAATTTTTAACAAATATAAAACTAGATATTTACAAATTAAATATGTAATATTATTTTAGCAATATTTTTAAGAATTTTTTCTGGCCAATTAAAAGTTGTTTTGTATTCTTAATTTTTAATTTTTAATTTAAATTTTTAATTCTAAATTGTAAGCCAGGACAAAGTAAAAGAGCAGCAGAGCCATAAGTATGCCCAGATCAAATAGCATTTTGCAGAAGTTCCTCAGCAATAGCGTCGCCTTCGGAAGGTCCACCAAGCTGACTCTCGTGGTACGCGGCGACGTTAAATAGATGTCGAAGGGCAAGACGGCGACGCATTGCGCCCACGCAGAGGTCATGTGCTACCAGAACGCAAACAAATTCTGTTTTGTTCTTTATTTACATTTTTTTTTAGATGAAAATGACAAAAAAATCGAGCAGAACCTTTTTCGACCACGTTTGACGAACGACTGTCAAAATATCGTCCTCAACTGAGGGCAGCTTTCTCGATGAAATAACCTTGTATTATTGTATCATGGTATAAGGTTTAGAATTCTATTTGTGACAGAAACGATAGTATCGACTATTTAGGGTACTTTTCGGCCCCGTTTCCACTACAGTTGCTTTTTCCAATTCTGCTTTTTGCCCAAAAAGCTGCTTTTTCCCTGTGTATAAGGTATAGAATCTAGTGGTGACAAAAATGACAAAAAAGTTGCTTTTTCGTGGTTTAGTTCGATAGTATCGATTATTTCAGCCTTTTTCTGTCTATCGATGTGTGATTTTGCCCAACTATCACCACTAGCCAGCTGTTTTTTAAACAAATGAAGTTGTCTGGCGGAACAAATATTGAACAAATTCATGATTTTCTCCATGTTTTGTAAACTAATTAGCATTTAATACATATTTCGTTTAGCGGTCTGTTGATTGAACTGGCTATTGCACTTCTGGACGATCCTATCTGCCGTACATGCTGCACTGGCGGCCACCGCCTCCTCCTTCGTAAAGAGCGTCCGCTCTTCCTAGACGATCACTTTCTCTGCAGCTGCTTGGCTTTGTAAAACTCTACTTGGGCATTGCAATAGCCTTCTTTTGCTGTGGACGTAAGAACAGCTGTTTTTTGTTTTGGTTTTGATTTGGCGGAAAATTAAATTCAATTTAAAATTCAAACCAATGTTTACTAAGATTAAAAATGAAAGAGCTAGACTTTATTTTCTATATGCTGCTAAGTAACAATAAAGATTTCACATGGTTCCGCCAGCCAGCCGTTTGACTGGAGACGTAAGACGTAAGAACCACAGCAGTCCACTGGAATCTCTTAGCCAAAAGCCGAGTGTTCACTAGAATGCAGACGCATCAACACTACTCATCTTAAGCAAGTCTCTTATGATCCCGAGTTCACATCACCTGGCCCTGCCCAAGGAGGAGTAAGTGGAGGCGGTCGTGCCCGCGGAGTAGAAGGATAAGTCTGGGTATGCGACCCCGCCACCGACCCGACTCCTGTGCATTCTCCGCCACCGCTCCCGTTAAAACATGAAGCGAATTTGGAAAAGTGAGAGGATCGCTGCGCAACAGCGCTCTTCCGTCCACAGGGCTCAAGCTGCAAGCTGAAGAAGGCTATTGCAATGCCCAAGTGAGTTTTGCAAAGGCGAGAAGCTGCAGAGAGTGTGGTCATCTAGGAAGAGAGGACGCTCTTACCGAAGGAGGAGGCGTGGCAGCCAGTGCAGCATGTACGCCAGCTAGGACCGTCCAGAAGTGCAATAGCCAGTTCAGTTCACAGACCGCTAAAGCATATGTGTATTATATTATAATTAGTTTACAAAACATAAAGAAAATCATGAATTAGTTAAATATATGTGCCGCCAGCCAATTTCATTTGTTCAAAAAACAGCTGGCTAGTGGTGATAGTTGGGCAAAATCACAGATCAATATTCAACAAGTGAGAAAGCTACAGTCGAGTGACCGACTGTGAGATACCCGGTACCCAAAGTATTGCCCGTGAAATTAAATAGCACACGGACATGGAAAAAACAAGAAATTGACAAATAAATGTTACTAAAAACATATTGAGCAACGTTCAAAAAAGACTAATTCTGCAGCTGTACGCAGCTGCATTACGAATTAATACTGCGCTCGAAAGCACGCAACACTTTTTTTCGCTACTGCCACCCAAAAGCTAAGTGCTCAGACACGCGAAATTATTCCTAAGCAGTCCGATAGAGCGAGAGAGCATAAATACATAATTGTTTAATAACTTCCATGTTTATTATCCGATTTTACTCAAATTTGCAAAGCTCGTCCGCAATCGCCTACTTATTAAGTCCATCTATTTACTTTAAGTCGAAAATCACGATTGGCACTAACTTATAATACCCTTGTACCCTATGGGTACCGGGTATAAAAAAAGTGTTGCGTGCTTTCGGGCGCAGTATTAATTCGTAATTCAGCTGCGTACAGCTGCAGAATTTGTCTCTTTTAAATTTTGCTCAACATATTTTTAGCAACATTTGTCTTCATTTGTCAACATTTTGGTTTTTCCATGTCCGTGCGCTATTTAATTTCACGCACAATTCTTTGGGTACCGGGTATCTCAATGTCGGTCACACTCGACTGTAGCTTTCTCACTTGTTTTTGCTTGCTACGAGAGCTTGTGGTGTTATTTTATTATTATTTATTTTATTATTTTTTTTTTTACCCTTAGACAAAGATTTCGGATTAAAACGATATATAAGATTCCTTATTTTTATTTTATTTATTATTTTTTTATTTATTATATTTTATTTTATTTATTATATGTAAACTTCGGCTTGCCGAAGTTAGCTTTCTTTCTTGTTTAACTTTGAATTTTCAGGCGGTATTGTTCTGTTGTTAACTAAATTTTAAAGCGTCATATACTCGCGCGAACTTATGACGTTTCAAATAACTAAGCTAAAGTCGACAATGGCGAATTTATTAGGTTTTTGAATGCCGTTTTCAAATGTGATAAAATCAGGGGAGTTTGTGAGTTTAAAAGTTGTATAATCTTTCCTTCAAAAAATCATCATAAACTCGCGCGAGCCTATGGCGCGCGTATTATTTTAAAAGCAATGCGATTTTTTAAAGGTTCTGTATGTGTTTAATTACATTGTATATCAGTCAATTCTTAAAATAAGCCTATTTAGTATTTTCTGATGTAGCTAGGAAATGAAAAATCGCTCAGTCCATATAAGATGATCAGTCTAAAAGCACTCTAATTGCGCTCTCGACGTTTGCTAAAAATAAAATTGATTTACTTGAATTTGTATTTTCAGCTACTATCATTACTGTATCCCAAGTAAGCGAGTACGTTCAATGAGTCTACCATGTTTACGTGAGAATTTAAGCCTAACGAGAGTTTTCATTAGATTAATAATTCGGATCTTTCTTAGGACGTATGAATTGTACTGCTTTCTAATCAAGTTCAGCTTCTCTATATAGAGCTTGCACTTCTGTCCCTCGCATCAGAGGTTCGGCCTCCAGGATCGGGTCAATAGTTTCCTCCTTGGACGGTGTTTGGCTAATCGCCGACCTGGGAGTAACGACTGCAAGTTGATCATCCGTGGAATCTTCGCTCGCTTGCGATAAGGAGAATCTAGATAAACAGTTAACAGGAGCTGAAATACTGTTATTTCAGTAGTAAGAACCATGTTTAAGCTAGAATAGCATGTTACGCTTACTCAAGGGTTGAATGATACATCGGTGGTGGAGTGTTTATTCCTACGAAGGCTGCTGTCGACGTTGAGAAATGGGCAGCGTGGTGGTAGAAAAACGCGTACTCGTTGATAGAAGTCAAATATGATGGTGGTGGTGGTCGATGATGGAATTCTGGATATATATAACTCCCAGTTAATACCCGATTGTTGCACTGTGGACTATTACAATTGCGGCAGCTTTCCATACGTCTGAAGCAGGGACATTCATCGACATCGTCTGGCAAACTCAGTCGCCAAATAGCTCCGGAAATTACCAATAATGAAACACCAATTCCAATCATTAAGAGAGCCGCGCTTAAATATTGAGTGGAGTGCTCTATCAGACCCGTGCTGCCTAGCACAATGCCTCCAAGGGTGCATGCTACTCCGCCAAGAGCAAAAATACCGATTACGAACGGCAGCGAAGGGCGAGAGAACCACTTTCGTAAGTTATATCTCGGATTTAAGTTTGCGGTGGACCTTGATACTACAGGTAAATTATTGCAGGCTAAAGGTATAATTTCGTTATTCCCGGGCAACGTCACTGCAACATCCAAAAGGGTCCTGCAAATAAAGAAGATTACAGATATATGCATTACTAATGGATTCGGTTCTACCTGGCCAAATTTGATGTGCATGTATTGTTTTGCTATTAAAGTAAATAGACGTCCACAGGTAGACAACTGTATTTTCTAAGCATATTGTGTTATTGTTATGAGGCTTCTGGGAACCTTGCCACACATTTTTTTTTGATAAACCAATATTGTCCCAATCGAGTCAGGTAAACGGTACAGTCGACCGCTTGTAATTGTAAACGAAGTAGACGTAGACATAAATGTGATTGTACTTATAAAAAATATACATAAAGAATTTGCACATAATTTTGTGTGATTTTTGTCTATTTTCGATAGTTGTCTGTCCGTTTCTACGCAAACTCTCTCAGTTTTAGAGTTAACTAAACAGAACTTTGCAGATAGTCTTTTTTCTATAGCAGGTGATATATGTCGGCTCTTACGGATGTTATAGAAATTAAATAAATTATTAAGAATAAAAAAAAAGCTTTGTTGTTTTTATACCCTTGCAGGGTCTTATAATTTTGTCCAGAAGTTTGCGAAGCAGTGAAGGAAGCATCTTCGACCCATAAAGTATTCTTGATTTGAATCCCCAGTCGATCTAGCCATGTCCGTCTGTCCGTTGCTACGCAAACTAGTCTCTCAGTTTTTGAGCTATCTCAATGTAACTTTGCAAATAGCCTTCTTGCTTTTGCAGTTAGTATATATGTCGGAACGGCTGAAATCGGACCACTATATCCTATAGCTCCCATAGGAATGTTCGGAAAAATTATGGAATAAAAATTATAATTTCTCGTTTTCCATCGTATTTTTATAAATTTTGAGATATAACTGCTTTTTATGGTTCTAGAATTATGGTTTTATTTTCACTAAGATCGGATAACTATCATATAGCTGCCATAGAAGCGATCGGTTGATTTATATGAGTATGTAAAATTTTGCATGTAAAATGTAAAATGCGTAGGTAATGTTATAAAAATGTACACACTTTTACCAAAATGGGTTGACTTCCAATGATTCTATTGCAGACTGCAAGGTTATACAAACTTCGGCTTACCGAAGATAGCTTTCTTTCTTGTTCAAAACATTCCCATCTACGCCGAGAAATGGCAATTTGTAATGATTTCTGGTACACAGAAATCTTCCTCCAAAGTCCTTAAATGTCCTTGACCAGAGTAAAAACAAGTAGGAAAGCTACTGTCGAGTGTGACCGACTGTAAAAATACCCGGTACCCAAAGCATTGTGGGTGAAATTAAATAGTACATGGGCATGGAAAAAAGAAAATGTTGACAAATGAAGATAAATGTTGCTAGAAACATGTTGAGCAACTCCCAAAAAAGTCAAATGTTGCTAGGAGCTTGTTGAGCAACACGCACTGGCATTCTCAGTATAGAAGAAGAAGAAGCGAAAACAGAAACTTTATTGTTTAATAATTGACACGTTTAATTTGGAGCGAACCTTTTATCATTTCTCTGCATAAAAAAGGCTCTAGGTCCGATGTTGAAAACTATCGTGGTATCGCCAAACCCTCTGCCATACCTAAGCGTTTTAAACAGTTGGTCACCTGCCAACTTCAACATATGTGTACCTCCAAAATCTCTCCAGATCAGTTTGGCTTTGTTAAGCATCGGTCAACCACTACAAACCTCCTCGAATTCACTTCTTTCATTCATCGTAGTTTCCTTAATAAATGCCAAACTGATGTTATTTTTACTGATTTCAGCAAGGCGTTTGATTCAGTAAACCATAGCCACAAACTCTCTCTTCTAGAATTCCCACCAACTTTACTAAACTGGATTTTGGGCTATCTCTCATATAGAACTCAACGCGTTCTGTTTAACAATCAATTTTCTTCTGTTGTACATGTGCTTTGTGGTGTCCCCCAAGACAGTCATTTCGGTCCCTTACTGTTTGTACTCTTTAAACGATGCTGATGACGTAAAAATTTGCCTATGATATAGATCAAATCTACCACCATCATCTCCAATCGGATCTAAATGAAATACAGTTATGTTGCTCCATCAATATGTTATATCCAAACCATAAGAAATGCAAATCGATGTCCTATTATCGAGCTGCAGCTCATATTCAACCTTATGTGGAAATTTTTTTTTGGAACATATATCCCAAGTAAATGATCTAGGCGTTTTATTTTATTGCAAATTGTGTTTTAAAAGCCATATCTCTGTTGCTATTGGTAAAGCTAAGGGGTTTTAGCCTTCATAAAACGTTTGGCCAAGGAGTACGACAATCTATACACAACAAAAACTATACAAGTTTCCATGGTTCGCTCTATTTTGGAATATTGCTCGAGTAACATGGAGCCCTCAATATATTGAAAAACAAAAATTAATTGAGTCAGTTCAGAACGTAGAACGTGCGATGGAGTAATTTCTTTACATATACATAAACAACTGCCCTTCTCCTAAGCTATATCAACATCGCTGTCCATTTGAGATTTACTAGGACAATTCACTTGCCAATTTATATATAAATCCTTGCCCTTCATGGGTACTTTGCTCAAATTATAATACATTATATACTGAAATATCATTGAAAATTCAATGCATATCAGCCAAAACTTATACCTTTCTTGAGTCCTCGAATAGCTTGCTTTGTTGAACTCTTATCTAAGTTACATTTATTTTAGTAAATGAAAATATATTAAGAAAAGTTAGCAGTGCATTGTTAAGTATAAACCAATAAATAAAGTGAAGAGGCAAATTTTAAAACACACTTAATCTGCGTCCAACAGATTCCAATATCGTCTCCAAATTTGGTAGCTCCATAAATCGACTCGACTGGTGACGCTGATCGAAAATATATATATTTTATAGGGTCGAAGACTTATTCTGCCTGTTACATACATTCTCGGTTGGCACTAGCTTCAAATACCTTTGTCCCCTACCGGTTATAATAAATACTGAAAATTGGAATATTGATAATTTTTTATCTCTTTTAGATCTCTGACACTATTAGAACTAGAGTTACCAAATTTGATGACAACATTGGAATCTGTTGCACGCAGATCAAGTTTGTTTTAAAATTTGACCATGCCCACTTCCGCCTCCGAAAATCGTAAAGATCTGTTGTTTCACACGGACAGACAGACGGACAGACAGACAGACGGACAGACAGCCAGACGGACAGACAAACATGGCTAAATCGATTAGCTGGTGACGCTGATTAAGAAACTATATACTTTATAGGGTCGGAGATTTCTCCTTCTGCCTGTTAAACACATTTTTAGTTGCCACTAACTTATAATACCCTTGTACCTTGTTTAACGCTTTCTATAAGGGCGGACTAACTTTTAAAACAATTCATCTACGTACAATAGATAGGAATGTTGTCACCAAATTTGGAAGCTCTAGCTCCTATAGGCTCTGAGGTCTGTTGTTTCTTACGGACACACAGACGGAAAAGGGTAAATCGACTTGTACCCTGTGGGTACCGGGTATAAAAATGAGTTATGAAATATATTCTGGTATAAAGACTCCCCAAATAATTAAATAATAATATATGGACAGCCTTTAATTACTTCTCTGTTAGAAACTAACCGGTTTTTAAATTTAAGGGAAAAGCTGGATTTTTAATGGGGAAATCTAAACTGTTCGAGATTTTTTAGGGGGAGAACCATTTCACTATGGGGAATTTGACCGATTTTTTTAACCAAAATTAATAACTCGCTCAGTTTATTAGATATCAACATGAAACTTCACCAATCGTTATTATATATATATAGGAAAATTCTGAATGAAAATTATCCGGATCAGACAACTATATCCTATAGCTTTCATAGGAGAGATCGGGTAAAATTTAAGATATCTGCATAAAGTTTTGTAAACTTCAAATTTATACTCTTTTAACAGAATATAGAAAATTTTGTCAAGATCGGATCACGTTTTCCTAACATTTTCATAGAAACAATCTAACCAAAAACTGCTTCCCATCTGGTAAGCAATACAGCGTTGCCATACAAAAAGTTATGTCCTAAAAATTAGAAATTATCGCAAAATCGGAAAAGTGGTATTTTTAATAACATTCATTTAAGCAAGAATTTAATAATCTACAACATACAATGCATATCGTAGATGGACTCTTCTGGACTCACTTTAAATCCCTTATGAAACATGAGACTTTTTCCAAAATATGCATTTGGAAGACTATTTGCATTTTTGCTCTATTAAGGGAACAACACGATTTTTTTATACAAATGACGTTCACAAACACATAATACAAACCACACAGATTGGCATTCATTTCAAAAAATTTAGTAAAATTGTTTAGTTTTTCACTTCTGATCACTTAAACTTTGCAAACAAAAGTTAATATTGCAGACGCCTGTGCTTTGCAAATGTAAAAGCTTTGTTTATCAGCTGATTCCTTTGTTGTGGCGCCCTCTATGAAAATTTCTGTTATGCAACACTGAAGATTAGTGTATTGTGAATGCGTTACACTGAAATCTGTTTTAATTTTCCGACTTTCAGAAAATGGGTTTTGGCCAAAAAAAAGTGGTCAAATTCCCCATAGTGCATTTTTTCATCTGGCAATGCTGTCAAATTGTTTGCTGGGTACATACATATGTGGACAATATTATAGATCTTTATAAAATGTTGTGTGTTATAAGGAAATGAAACTTTGTTTGATATAATCACTCTGTTTCGGTGCGAATTGGATGGATTCTCGGATCTAATAAGGTTTCAGGAGTATAGGAGTATATAGAAAGAGCATCTTCAATGCTATATAGCATATATAGAAATATGTCTGTCCTATGACGGTTGGCGAGCGTAAAGAGGGAACGTTTGCTTGTTCTATTTTTAGCTTTCGCTTATTTTTACATAATTCATACATAAGTACATAAATAAGGGTTTTGTGTGTATGTGTGCGAGAGGGCGCACCCTATGTGTACCGGGTATACCAAGGAAGTAGCTTCGGTAAACCGAAGTTTGTATACCCTTGCAGTCTGCAATTGGATCATTAAAAAACGATCAATTTTGGTAATGTTGAAAAAATATCGAATTTTATAAGTTTTGTAAATTTTACATTTTACATATAGAATTTTACATTTTCATATAAATCAACCAACCGTTTCTATGGCAGCTATATGATATAGTTGTCCGAGTTAATGAAAACCGTAAATTCCAAAACCGAAAAAAACGCTATACCTCTAAATATATAGAAATACGTTTAAAAACGAAGAAGTTAAATTTTTTACATTAATTTCGCCATTATTTCTATGGCAGCTAGATTGACTCGATTGGTGATGCTGAAAAGAAATACATATATATACTTTATGGGGTCGGAGACGCTTCCTTCATATACCCAAAGGCTATAACCTTCAAAATCGCCAAACAAAATTTTAAATAATTTATTTAAAGAAAAAAAAATGATTAAAAACATTGTAATTAATTTATACCATTTGAGTTTTAAACAAAAACGACGATCGAACATTAAACACAACAAATTTCTGATACCGAACTTTGTAACGATTAGTAGATTCAAAGTCGGCTTAAAATTGTCGGCTTCATTTCAATGTATAAATTAAGGGCCCATTTCGAAACTAAATAGGGCATCTGACTAAAATTATAATACCTAGCAAGGTATTATTTATTCATTTATTTTCGAAGACCATTGCAAAGGTTTCATGTTAACAAATTCCAAATTGAGAAGGATAGAAGTACTTGATTAATCTGCAAATCCTTTTATGTACATAATGACTATAAATATTCAGAAAAACATGTTTGCTTCAAAAAAACAAATAATCTGATTAGGTATTAGAAATATGCTACAAGCACATACATATGTATACTAATATTAAAATTCTAATACTTAATCAAACTTTTTATTTAAAATACAATTTTTAGCAAAAATACTTGTGTTAAAATTCGATCTTCTAATACAAAAATGTATGTTTTTCTGAATAATTATAATAATTATTATATTTATATACAATTAGTTGAATTTTTTCAGTGCTTGTTACGGCCAGTTTGTTACAACGCGTAAAAACTCTACCTTCATCCTCGGGAACCATCACAAAAGGGATGAATAGAAATTTACTTTAGGCTACCTGCGTTCATGGTGGGCAAGATGATGCTGATCCGTCAGCTCGAGTCCCAAGCTGCCAATTATAGGTCTCGATTGACAGTACTGGTGATAATGCAAATATCTGGACGCGTCGGTTCCAGTACCAGAGCTACCGGACACAAATGACGCTGCGACTCCCGCCCCTGTCGTTCGTTCGTTCGTAAGTAACGCATTTCCGTCGGGGCGATGGTGGGGGTCCAGCAAAATGGCTGTGTACTGGGGTGGGTATCCATTTGGCGCAGTCGGAGCTGAGGTTGCGTGGATGGCGAGAAGGGTAGAAGTGCGCTTTGTTTTAGCCTTAAGAGTCTTACGGCTCCACCTAGACTCCGAGTCAGACCGTGAACTGCAGGTCGAGTTTAACATCTCCGGTGCAAGGGCCGGCGACGGCGACATCTGGAAGCACGGCAGTTGTTCGCTGCAGGTACTGAACTCGCGTTCGTTACTCTCTGAGGTAGTGCAGTTTAAAATAAAACGCTCGAACTCAAACTCCTCTTTGAGTCCTTCCTGTTGGGTATCTTGAAGCGATGCATGTTCTACGCATACTTCCTCCTTGGGTAAGGTTTGTCGTAAATTATCAGGGCCATGCGGCTTTGAAATATCATGGCGACTACATCTAAGCGCATGACTGCGAATACTGTTGATATTCTGGCTTGAATTAATCACAATTTCCGGTATGACAAGCGGCAACGCGGAACTCGGAATATGAACTTGAGACCTTGAGGCAGAGCGCTCGTGTCCCAACGATCCCAGCATTGTACCGTTTTCAAAGACAACGGGGATGGGTGAGATCGCGTCCATTATAGGGTGGATGAGATGGTTTTAACTTTAACCTTACGTAACTATAATTTTATTCCAAGAAATCTGAAATATTGTCAAGCCTTTTAATCACGCCAGGCATTTTTCTTTCTGTTTTATTAAATGCACCGCCATTTCGCGTTTTTCTAAAATCCGTTTGTCAGACCTTTCGAGAGCTAGCACCACCGAAAACTGATTTGTTCTGTGGTCGAGTTCGTAGAGTTTACGGCTTCGTCCACATCTAGTTTTTCTACTTTTCAACTTTGCTATGACGCTGACGTCACAACTGTCAGACCAACCACCACCAACGTTGGCTTCTGCGCTGCCGACTTGAGGCTGCGGATGCATATCGGTAGAGTTGTGTTGGTGTACTATAGCACACAAAACTCACCCTCGCTTCATCCTTAACAGAAAAAAAATCTTGTCTTTCTTTCCGGGTCAGCAATAGCATCTGCGGCGGGTCATTCAGAGGAAAGCAACGTCATATGTTTGTTCGTACAGCTGCGGTCAAAATAATAGGACCAATGCTTTGGCATAGGACCAATAATTTAATAATAAACATTTAATTAAAATGTGCTAGATCACTTATAATGGGCAACGAGCAGCGTTTTTTTTTAAATCAGAAAATTCTTCTTTCTCTTTTCGGTCTTTTTATACCCGGTACCCATAGTGCCAATCGAGAATGTATGTAACAGGCAGAAGGAGGCATCTCCGACCCCATAAAGTATATATATTCTTTATCAGCGTCACCAGCCGAGTCGATTTAGCAATGTCCGTCTGTCCGTCTGTCCGTTCGTGTGAAAAAACAGATCTCAGAGACTATAAGAACAAGAGTTACCAAATTTGGGGACAAAATTGGAATCTTGGCTCTACCAGACACATTATGACTATAGCTTATATAGTCGATTTAAAGCAAATACATAAACTAAATAAATAGGATTGAGTAAAATCGGACAATAAACTTGGCTCTACCAGACACCTAATGCTTGTGTCAAAGCTGCATTTAGCCGACCGGGTCGAGGGTTCATTCCCAGGCGCAGGAGAAATTTTCTTACTTCTTTTTCTTCAATATTTTTTAATGTAATTATTATTTATTATGTACAAAAAATTGAATACAAGAGAACAAAATTATTAAGCTAAAAGAATAAAAATGAACAAAAATAATAATAATATTTTTAGTTTTCGTTGGAACTGAAGACGGGCCGATCTTGCAAAACTTAAATGTATCGGCCGCTTAGCCAACTGGGCCATTACCACTAAGAAATATATAGAGGCGTCAAACAGCAGAAAAAGTGCTATCAACCAAACGGCTCAGCCTGGAACCCCAGAGCAGCCGAACGAAATGTCTAGCACCCCGAGAGCATGATGAAATTACACAAGGTGGTCCCATAGAGTAAGTTATATAGAGGCGCAATTTTCTCTCGCTCTCACGGTTGCAAGCCAACAGGGTAGTCTACTATGGCATTACATACTTGCTCGATGTCGCTCGATGTCCACAGTGTGGATGACGAGTGGAAATACTTATTTTGAAGGGTTTTTTTTATTAATATTTGTTAAAGAAATAATTTGTAAGTAACTTTTGTTCAACGTTCGATACCAATATTACCTTTTCTATGCATAGCCAAGCATTTGCAATTGTTTAGTCCGTTGCGCATGGATTTTACAACCCTATGTTACGATAACAGAGCGATTCCATCCGCAAAAACATGTTAACTAGCATGTTATAATAAATAATTTTATAAATCCAAAAGAATAAGAAAGTATTTTACTTTCAAAATCCTTTAGGAAATATACTCCAGAGACGCTTAAATATTAAATAATTCATTAAATAACTCTCAGGTTTGAAAGCGTTCAAAGGTGTTCGAAGGTGTTCAAAAGCGTTCGAAACAGTTCGAATTCCATATTTAACAACAATAACATCCTATGAGCTCTGTTTACATCTGTCGACGTAGGCAGAGGAAAATGTTCGACAGCAAAAATTGTGGCTCTATATAGATTCTCTCTGAAACGTGCACTGAAATAAGTGTATACTTCGTAAAACTTCGGGTGCCGACGAGACCACCTTGTGTAATTACATCATGGCTGAAAGGGTTTCATAATTCTAGTGTGACCACGTTTCATGGCGTTCACCGAAAATCCATACGAAACGGCTAAACGGCCATACTGTCAGCTGAGTTATTTTACAATTCAAATTAAACGCCGCCAAGCCGCGTACCGACAAATACGTGCAAAATGAAGAAATTATTTATTTCTTTACTTAGATTATGATTTTCAATGTAGCGGGGCCAGCTCCCGATGCCGCCGAGCTGCTCCTGGCGATCTGCTCTTGGCCCTGCAGCTGCTGCCACTGCTGGAGATCCCGCTAGGGAGTGTTGACCGAAAGACATCTTTGTGTGTCTGGCCTCGTTCGTCTGCTGCTCCTTCTCCTCGTCCAGTTGGCTGCTGCTGGATCTCTCCGCATTGTAGTCGTAGAACACCTGCGACGTGCCGCATCGTTGGGAACATCCACGTCCACGACGGCTGCTGCCACAGACTTGGCGCTTAAGTCGCCGCGCGCGGATCCTTGGGACTGACCACTGTTATCTCTCTCCATGAGCTCTCCACGGAACCCAATGGTGGCTGCTTGCGTAGTCCTCCCGGGTCATTTCCATTTCCTTTGCCATTTCTCCTTTTTGAATTCCTTGTATGCTTCGAAGCACCAGCATTTTGTGGTGGCAGCCAACTAAGAAAAGCATCCCAGTAGGCGACCACTGGTCAGGGACGAGCAGAGGAGAAGTAATTGGCATGTCCTTAATTTTTTAATTTGGGATTTTGGCCCTTTTCTTTTTCTTTTTTGATTATTTTCCAGTTAAATTAAATTTTTTAAGACTTCATTTTATTTTAATATTTTTTATTTGTCAAAATCCCACATTCAAACTTCTTTAATTGTATTGTAAATAAATTCATTTTCCCCGCTGTAAAAACCTGCAATATGGCTTTGTTTCCTAATGCCTGTCTCCACTTCGCAAGGGTATTATCAAATATTTCCTTCCTCCCGGGCCACCCTGGCTAATGGTCATCCGATTTAAAAGACCTATATTCTAGTATTTCTCTCAGCTCATCTGCGTAGCGACCTTAAAAAGTGACCGAAAAAGTGTATTTACCTCTCGCTCGCACTCATTTGGTTTATAAATTTAATCGCTAGGGAGTACGTAGCTTAAAAGTTAAAATAAAAAATTAAAAATACCAAAACCAAAAGCAAAAATTAATTGAAGAGAAAAAATTCTTTTAAATATTGCTATAATAGTAATACATGTTTAGTTTGTAAATATCTAGTTTACTATTTGTTAAATATCATTCTGAAAAATTAATTAAAATTTAAACCTTTTCTTTACATAACTAATTTTATTAATGACCGAAAATAATTTCTCACCTGTCAGAGAAATAAAATGTAAACGTAGCGTGCTTTCTCTTTCTAGCACGTCTCTCTGAGAGCGGATCGAGAGAGCTGTCAATTTATCGTCCTTGCCAAATCTGATGAGATTACCTTGTATAATTGTATCATGCGCCAGCTAATTTCATTTGTTCAAAAAACAGCTCGCTAGTGCTGATAGTTGTGCAAAATCACACATCGATATTCAAAAAAAGGCTGATCGATACTATCGAACTAAAACACGAAAATCAAATTTTTATAATTTTTGTCACCACTAGATTCCTATACCTTATACACAGGGAAAAAGCTGCTTTTTGGGCAAAAAGTAGAATTGGAAAAAACAACTGTAGTGGAAACGGGGCCTTAAACTACTCGATTTCAAGATAGAGGTGCCAAACTACCGATGGCACTATCGGTGGTATCGATGGTTTGAATTATGCTTGCACCATCGGTAGCTTAAAAATAGTTGAGATAGTATTGTCACCATATTTTTCTCCCGGCTTTTTTTCTTTTTTTGTTTGTTTTGTTTTTATGTTAATATTGTTTGACGTTTGTATTTCTTATTTTATGTTTGTTTGTATACATCTACATACATTATTATGTTTTTAAGCTTGAAATCAAACATTTAAAAATTAGAAAGCGGAAAATAAAATAAAATACTCACAATACAAAATACAACACAAAACTGAAAAAGTTGTCTGAATATTTTTATGATTTTTAAAATGATAACTATATTATATCTTTAATCTAAAAATCTCAATCAAATTAATAAGAAATACAATACCCTCAAATTTATTGAGTATATTTTTAGAATAATACCCCTTTTTCTGACATCACATCGATAGGCAGAAAAAGACTGAAATAATCGATACTATCGTGGAACAGTACTAAATGGAACTGCTTGTTGTGTCCGACTTACACCCCGTTTCCACTGCAGTTGATTTTTCCAATTCTGCTTTTTGGCCAAAAGCATGTGTATAAGGTATAGGAATCTAGTGGTGACAAAAATGGTTAAAAAGTAGCCTTTTCGTGGCAATTTCAGTTTTTTTCTGCCTATCGATGTGTGATTTTGCCCATTTATCACCACTAGCCAGCCGTTTTTTGAACAAATGAAATTGGCTGGCGGAACATATATTGAACAAGTTCATGAATTTACCCATGTTTTGTAAACTAATTGGCATTTAATACGTGTTTCGTTTAGCGGTCTGTGGATTGAACTGGCTATTGCACTTCTGGACGATCTTAGCTGGCGTACATGCTGCACTGGCGGCCACGCCTCCTCTATCGTTAAGAGCGTCCTCTCTTCTTAGACGACCACTTTCTCTGAAGCTGCTTGCCTTTGTAAAACTCTACTTGGGCAATGGCCTTTTTTAGCTTGCAAGACACCATCAGATAGCTGAGCCCTGTGGACAGAAGGGCGTTGGTGCGCAGCAGTGACATTGGCGGCGGTGCGCAGGGATCGTCTCACTTCTCCGAGTTCGCCTCTTCGTAATGGGGCCTGGCAGGGCCTGGTGATGTGAAGTCGGGATAATATGAGACCTCCTTAAGAGGAGAAGGATTCGTCTGCATCCGAGTTGTAGACTCGGCTTCAGGGTCTCCGTCAAGCGGTTGGCTTTATTGTTACTCAGTCGCAAATAGAAAACAAGGGAGAAAGCTACAGTCGATTGTGACCGACTGTGAGATACCCGGTACCCAGCGCATTGTGCGTGAAATTAAATAGCACAGATTCTGCAGCTGTACGCAGCTGCATTACGAATTAATACTGCGCCCGAAAGCACGCAACACTTTTTTTCGCTACTGCCTTTGTGGCTCAAAAGAAGAAGAAGCAGCATTCACAGAAACTTTATTGTTTAATAACTTCCATGTTTATAATCCGATTTTACTCAAATTTTCAGAAAAGTACCTACTTATTTATTTTATCTATTTACTTTAAGCCGAAAATTACGAGTATAGCTTATATAAAGTTTTTTTACGATTGACGGGGGCGGAAGTGGGCGTGGCCAAATTCTAAAACAAACTTGATCTGCGTGCGAAAGATTCCAATGTTGTCACCAAATTTGATAACTCTAGCTCTTACAGTCTCTGAGATCTGTTGTTTCACACGGACAGACAGACGGACATGGCTAAATCGACTCGGCTGGTGATGCTGATCAAGAATATATATACTTTATGGGGTCGGAGATGACTCGTTCTGCCTGTTACATACATTCTCGGTTGGTACTAACTTATAATACCCTTGTACCCTATGGGTACCGGATATAACAAGTGGGAAAGCTACAGTCGAACGTGACCGACTGTAAGATGCCCGGTACCCAAAACATTGTGGGTGAAATTAAACAGCACATGAACATGGAAAAAATAACATTTTCTGACAAATGAAGACAAATATGGCTAGAAACATGTTGAGCAACACTCAAAAGAGACAAATGTTGCTACGAACATGTTGGGCAACTCTCAAAAGCGACAAATGTTGCTAGGACCATACTGAGCAACACCCAACAAAGACAAATGTTGCTAGTGCACGTGCGCTATCTCTCTCTCTCTCTCTCTCTCTCTCAGAAACTTTATTGTTTAATAACTTCTATGTTTATCATCGAATTTTACTCAAATTCAGAACACGTCCACGATTGCCTACATATTAAGTCTATCTATTTACTTTACTCCGAAAATCACGCATTCGGGGTGAAAGTGGGCGTGGCCAAATTTTAAAACAAACTTGATCTGCGTGCAACGGATAAAATGCTGTCCCCAAATTTTGCTCTAGCTCTTATAGTCTCAGAGATCTGTTTACCAACACGGACAGGCGGACAGATGGACATGGCTAAATCGACTCGGCTGGTGATGCTGATCAAGAATATATATACTTTATGGGGTCGGAGATGCCTCCTTCTGCCTGTTACATATTTACATTCTCGATTGGCACTAACTTATAATACCCTTGTGTCCTATGGGTACCGGGTATAAAAAGTTGGCGCGGTCGGGGCTCGAACCTACAACCTAGACGGCTACAGGCTGCGCAACTTGCAATAGCAGCGTCTTAGGAGGGTGTTTTAAAATTCTAACCTTATTGCTTATATCTCCCATGTTTATCATCCGATATTACTGAAATTTTCAAAAAACGTCCGCTCAAACCTATTCATTTATTGTATCTATTAACTTTAACCCGAAAATAACTAGTATAGCTTATTTTACGTTTTTTATAATTTTTGAGGGCGGAAGTGGGCGTGGCCAAATTTTAAAACAAACTTGATCTGCGTGCAACAGATTCCAATGTTGTCACCAAATTTGGTAACTCTAGCTCTTATAGTCTCTGAGATCTGTTGTTTCACACGGACGGACGGACGGACAGACGGACATGGCTAAATCGATTCGTCTGGTGACGCTGATCAAGAATATATATACTTTATAGGGTCGGAGATTTCTCCTTCTGACTGTTACATACATTCTCGGTTGGCACTCACTTATAACACCCTTGTGCCCTATGGGTACCGGGTATAAAAATACGGAAATCCTTTTTTTATTCCTATTTTTTCATAAAAAAATACTACATTATCCTAGATTTAATATTAAGTGGGTTTTTGCATAAAAAAAAAACAAAGTTTTTATTGTTCTAATTCAAGGGTACAAAGGTACAAGTGTACAAGGGTAAAAGGGTAAAAAAGTACAAGGGTACAAGGGTTTTTAACTTCGTGCAAACTGGTAATGTATGTAACAGGCAGAAGGAGGCATCACCGACCCATAAAGTATATATATTCATGATCAGCTGGCTGCACTGGCGGCCGATAGCGACTGCTTGGGTGCGTTTAGGATCTCAGACGCCCCTTTCCTTTCCGGAATTTAGAAAAACTGGAGAACCTAAAAAACAAAAACGAATTTGCAACTTTTTGTCGAAAATGCAAAATGTTGAGAATATGTGAAAACTGGAGGACATCGGAATATATCCCCTTTGCAGCATTTGTTATAGAATGTATAGAATTAATTTAACAGGCAGAAGGAGGCATCTCTGATCCCATAAAGTACATATATGCTTGATCAGCATCACGAGCCGAGTCGATTTAGCCATGTCCATCTGTCCGCCTGTCCGTGTTGGTAAACAGATCTCTGAGACTATAAGAGCTAGAGCAAAATTTGGGGACAGCATTTTATCCGTTGCACGCAGATAAAGTTTGTTGTAAAATTTGGCCACGCCCAAATCACAAAAAACTTTCTACAAGCTATAGTCGTGATTTTCGGCTTAAATTAAATAGATTAAATAAATACATAGGTTTGTGCGGACGTTTTTGAAAACTTGAGTAAAATCGAATTATTAACATGAAAGTTATTAAACAATAAAGATTCTGTGTAAGCTTCATCTTCATCTAAGTTTAGAGCAAAAATGCGTGTTGCTCAACATGATTCTAGCAACATTTGCCTTCATTTGCCAAAATTTTCTTTCCTGCATGTTGATGTTCTATTTAATTTCACCTACAATACTTTAGGTACCGGGTATCTCACAGCCGGTCACACTCGACTGTAGCTTTCCCACTTGTTTAAAATTAAATTTGTTACCACATAAGTTAGGAATAATTTATTACAAAAATTAGTACTATGTGAGATTTGCTTTTTTAATTGCAGCTGAACCATTTAAGAAAAATATAAAATCTGATCATGGAGCTGCTTACAGGCCAAAGATGGTATATTTTCTTGTACATTTTAGATTCGTTACTTTTACAAAAATTAATAAAATTGTTTTTGTGATATTTTACTTAAATGGTATTACAAATGTAAGAATAAATGTCTTTTATAATCATAATTTTATAAACAATTTCAGATACTTGAGTGCACAGCAAATAGCTTAACAAGCAAAATCTCACGTAGATAAGGCAAACTTTAAAAACAATTTTCGGCGTGTCGCTTTGGGTGTACAGAAAATGCGCCTGCCATGTGGGGCCATCAAATTCTAAGGCCGTACATTTGTTGTAAATTATTAACACCTTGTGACATGATTTAGGTATGTAGTTATGCTGTAAGAAAAACAATATTCAGCATGTGCATTTTAGTTGGGACTAGTTAAGAGTTAATTTAACTAGGAATTTCTAAGCATATGTTGTATGGGTTTGTTATGTATGAGTGTACGAGTATGTCTGTGGTTGAAGCTTGTGAGTGAATATTAATTTAAAATATGTGTATACGTAGAGAGCGTAGCAAGTGTGGCTTCTCGAAGTAAACACTATTCAGTTGCTGTTGTTTATAGAACTATCGTCCATTATCTGCGTATGCTCGGCGGTGCCATCAATAACAGTCTGATTTGATTTGGTCGCCGCAGCCAAAGCTTCACGCCGTTGTCGTTTCAACTCCAGCAGCTGCTTCCTTTGGGCTTCTCGCTTCAATGCCGCAGCTGAATTTTTCGAAGATGACAAGACAGGTACACTCCCCTTTGTTGTTGATTTGGTTCTTAAAGCTCCAGATCTTATCTGTTCTGTTTTATTGGATAACGTGTCCAATGCTGATGGCTCAGCTGTGCGCTGGTAAAATCGGAATTAAACATTTAAGTCGTCATTTACATCATATTAGTTGTCGTGTATAACCAACCTTCCAATTGTTAGCTTTGAGCTGCTCAATATCTGCAAAAATTGAATCCAAGTGCACCACCTGCAAATAAACCATGTCCCAAAACCCTTGTAAATCGTCTGCGGTTGTTGGAAACTCGTCCTCCGGCGAACGATTGACATTATTGTGGCATAAACCTGCAAATATATATATTATTCCCGTACTGCGCTACTTAAAATTTTTTATTTTTACCTTCGAATTGTTTCATTTTTTGTGATACCAAAAGCCGTGCCTTGCCCGATGCTGATCGAAGCAAACCAAAAGTATCTTCCGTAATGTTAGGATTAGCCTACGGATTGTAAAGAATTAAACTAGTTGGCGATCTCTGACTGCATTTCTTTTACTCACAGCCAAGGCGTCTGTGTATTTTTCGGCAACGGCGGCCAGCGCCAACAATCGAATTTGTTCTTTTTTGAGTAATTTAAGAAAATAGTTTCCATCTTTCACGGTTGGTTCTAGCACAAATATATTTTTGGAGTTTAACAGCTCATCTGACGCCAATTGGACCTGTTTTAACGGCTGGTGGTCAACTACATCAATTTGCTCTAGTTCTTGCCTTGGCTCATCATCTTTTGTATTGTGCATCTCAGGAGCAGGCGAGAAACGAGGGGTGGCACCCCTCTTTGGTGAAACTGTCGGCAGCTGGGCTCGAAACTCTTGGCTCAGATGCCGGAACACGGGCAAGTCCACCTCTCCGTTTTTCTCTGAAGACAAAGATGGAGGGTCGACTAGCCGCAGCATTGCGGTTTGTGAGCAATTGTTCAGCTTTTTTCGGAACTCCCCATAATCCTTGCTGGGCGAAAGTTTTTTGAATTTTAATTCCAACTCCGAGCTTTGTGGGGATTCTACTTTCAGCTGTTGCCTGTCCGAAGTCCGAACCTCTGTCACTGATGAAGAGTGTCCGTGCTTCTTGGGGCTGTAGAAGCCCTGGGCTAGGGCACCTGGACCGTAAAGACGTTCCACCCGCTGTTGAATAAAGCTGCTGGTGCCTCCATCCTTTCCATTGCTATTGATTTGGTCAGGGTCGGGTCCGATTTTATGATTGCGGCCGTTACTGTTACCATTGACCTCGAATGGGTACTTACTTATCGGGGTGGGCTGTTTTATATGCGGCATGCTATGCAGAATCGGGGCCGCAAGGGAGTTGTTGCGCTTGCAGTACTGCAGACCGCTGGAGGAGGGACGGATCGGTGAAACTTCGCGCGACTTGTTGATATCCTGACGGATTTTTGAGTCGTATGTAGTCAAATTGGAATATCCGTTGACGCAGCAGGCCAAGTTCAAATAACTGGGTTTTTTCTCAGCAGCATCGATACTGACATCTGCGGCTACAGCAGCGCTTTCGGGACATGCATCGACACTTGCGGTGTTTGAGGCATGGACGGACTCCACGGCCGCAGGCGACAGCACCATGTGCACCAGACCCGTACCGGGATCTAAGTAAGTGGTGGTTGTTTGTTGGGGCGAGCGGAGAGTACAGCGCTCCCGGAGTTTGGCGGTGAACTCGCGGGTGATGTCCTTCACGGAGAGCGGAGTGGGAAAGTTTAGGCTGCCACTGGTGTCTGAAAGGGCGTAAGTTAGGTCAGAGCTGAGCGGCATTTACAAAGTCAAACTTAGTATTATAAAGGAGCAATCAAACAATAACGAAACCAAAACGTGCGCAAGGCTGACTCCAACAAAAAACAGTAAATTGTCAGACTGAGCTTAGCCATCAGCTCATATACCTGATATGTCGGAAGAGTCTGCGTCTACATCAAGTGAACAGCTGCCAATCGAATCCTGGCTGCGATCCATGAGAACTTTGTCTGTGGAATGGAATTTATTCTTTTTCACATGATCGCTGAGTAATTTTAACTATACGCATTTCTAAAACGGGTAAGGAAATCAAAACAGATTGTTTGCTTCCGGAGGGCCTGACGTAAAAAAACTGAAGCTCCACCCAAATCCCCGCCCAAAGCCACCGATCTAACGCCTATGCTTTTAATAGGAATATGCAAAATGCATGAAACAAAAAACAGAGCTCTTAGGCGAGGGACACGCTAGCGTTGGTGGCTAGTTATTTTCCATGCAAAGCATGCAAAGCAGACCATACAACTGCGCTGTTTGAATTTGCTTGCCAAAACAAATGTGAGCCGGAATATCAGAAGAATAAGCAATAACAGCACCAAGCTTGGCCTGGTCTCCGCCTTACTGACGAGAGTGAGTGAGGCGACGGAGAGCCGCGGCTCGTAAAATGGGAGCAGCACTAACGGCATTGTCATCAATATTGCCAGTTCCGCTTTGCTGGCGCTTTACCGTTTTTTCGCAATGTTGTGTCTTTTTTCTCCAGAGACAGCACAAACACAGCCGCATTCTCTTAAGTATACATTTGTATGTACATATCCATATGTATAAATACAGATGTGCCCGTTGGATAGCTCGACTTGGATAATTGGCACTGGAAACCCACTCTTGCAGTGTCCAAGACAGACGGAAACGGAGTTGAACACGTATATGCACACAAGACACAACTATTTATAATGCGGCTGTTTGGCAAAGACTACAGAGGTAGTCGAAGTGGAAAGTAGAAATACAAATGTACTGAATGGAGCTCGCACACGCATTTGATTCTATTTTGGGCGCTTAAACACATAGCAATGACCTTACACAGCAAACGCAGAGAGTTCCTAATGCAGTAGAGGCCAATTCGAGTACTCCAGCTGGATTAAGTGCCAGATTGCAACCAATACAAAAGTACAAAAAATCACTTTGAGCAGACTGTAAAACACTTCGAAACACTGGCGGTGAACGATGTGCCCGGCTGGTTTTCCAAAAATTGAGGATTTTCTCCTTCACGGCAACTTGTCACACTGACCGAACGAGACGTAATCAAACTCCGTAAGTAAACAATAACGTGAAGACTTACGACGTAAGTCTTTAAGCTATTTTCTAGCCGGATCTGCTGTTTCGACCAGCAAAAGTGCTGACGATACATACATCGATTCTTTTAAATCGGAATTAATATTCTCGACAAACACCGAAAGAATCGATAGTATCAATGTTGAAATCGATCTGTCTCATTTGAAAATTAAAATGGTTATTAAGTTGGCTTACCCTGAAATATACCTCATTTTAAACAAACAGCTTATTTTAGCAATAAATGTATTCGTAACTTTACGAAGTATTTTATAAAAATATATGTTTCGCAGCATTAATACGGCTGGTTTGTTTTTAGATACGCACCAGAAATACGGCAGACGTGCGTTAGGGTATTTTTCCACTACGTTGCTTTTTCCAACTATCGCACGAAAATCACAAAAAGCAGAAAAGGTGTTTCTACTAGGAAAAAGTGCTTTTTAGCACTATCGTGAACGGCAACAGCTGTTTTTTGTTTACGTTTTGATTTGGCGGAAAACTAAATTCAATTCAAAATTCAAACCAATGTTTACTAAGATTATAATTTTATGAGCTAGACATTATTTTCTATTTGCAATAATTCTGCCAGGCAGCCGCTTGACTGGAGGAACTTGCAGGAACCACTTCAGTCCACTGGAATCTCATAGACTGAAGCCACAACTCGGATGCAGACGCATCAACCCGTCTCTTCTTAAACAAGTCTCTTATGATCCCGAATTCACATCACCTGGCCCTGCCAAAGGAGGAGTAAGTGGAGGCGGTCGTGCCCCCGGAGGAGAAAGATAAATCTGGGTATACGCCCCGCCACCGACCAAACTCCGCCTTCGCTTCCGTTAAAAACATGAAGCGAATTTAGAAAAGTGAGAGGATCCCTGCGCACCGTCGCTGACGCCAC
>VNJW01007364.1:0-10257 GCA_008042615.1 Drosophila auraria | reverse complement strand
GGAACGGCTGAGCATATGACAAAGTGCCTAAAAGATCAACTGAAAGCTGACAAGTTAGAGTTGGAAAACATGATCGGCATTGGCATCGACGGAGCGAATGCAATGGCTGGAAAAAACAATTCAGTTTCATCTCGATTGACGGAGCAGATTCCACACCTCGTCACAATTAAATGTCTTTCGCATTCATTGCACCTCTGCGCTGAACATGCATGTGATGTTCTTCCAAAAAGTTTGGACTTCATGGTGAAGGAGTCACACAAATGGTTTTCGAACAGCACGAGCAGAAACATCGAATTTCAACGATTGCATAAAATTGTTGCTGGCTGTGACCCAAAAAAAATTGCAAAACTGTCTGGAACACGTTGGCTGGCTAGACTGAATGCAATTCAAACAATTTTAGATGAGTGGGACTCACTAAAACTTCATTTTGAAATGTCTCGTACGTCCGAACGAGGTGACTCAGGATACAAAGCTGACACATTGTTCCAAATGTACAACGTCGAGAACAAGTTGTACTTGATTTTTCTTCAATACTCATTAAAGGAGATCATATCTGTCAACAAATTATTCCAATCCGACTCAGTGGAACCTTTAAAGCTTTTGAAAAGTCTGAATGACTTATTATACTCATACCTTCAGAAAATCGTTGTGCCACAACAATTGATAAAGGCAAACGCACAAGATTTATGCGACTACCCGTTCAAAAACTTTATGATGCCTGTGGATTGCATTAATTTTGGGTATAATTTTAATGAGTTGTCGTCATCATGCATTCAGGAGCACCTGATTTATATCAAAAGCCGCTGCAGAGACTTCTTGGTAAAACTCACAGAAGAGTTACAAGCACGAGTTCCCAAGAACACAAAATGTCTACAACAATTATGTCTATTTGCACCAAAAGTAGCATCCAGCCAATTCAAAGAAGACATAACAGAACTGGCAGAGTCCTTTAAGGGTCTTGGAATAGACATCGATGATACGGTCACTGAGTACAATTTGTTGCATCGCGTGGAAGCAAAGTCTACGTCCTCAGACGAGTACTGGGCCACCATCGATGAAGAAACAGATGCTGGCGGCAAGAAAATATACAAAAATGTTACAAAGCTCGCAATGTCACTTTTGTGCTTGCCCTTCTCAAATGCCTCCGTCGAAAGAGCATTTTCTGTCTTTAACATTGTTAAAGATAAATTAAGGAACCGGATAGCCACAAAAACAGCTGATGCCCTTCTTCGCATTAGACTGACATTGGAAAATAAGTGCAACAAGTTTGAACCAACGACTCAAATGTTTAAGCTATTCAACAGCGAGGAAGTGTATAAAAGCGAATTTTCGGACGATGTTCTGGAGGTGTTGGCATAATATTTGATCTCGATGTGTAGAATGTATCCATTCATATATATGTAAATATAATCATAACATTTCATATAATCAATGAACATTTCTTCTTTTAATTTGTGAAATTAACCAAATTTTTGAATTTAGGGGGAAAACTGGATTTTTTAGGGAGAAATATCGACTCTTTGAGATTTTTTAGGGGGAAAGCAAAATTTTCATCTGGCAACACTGTAGAATAGTGTCGATCGAAACGTGTCTGGTAATCCACAAAAAGATCTGTGTGTGATCTTGGCACATAGTCGAGTCTTGACTTCCGAATGAGAAATTAAGCCGATTAGACCTCGAGTTAGCTAGAACCCTTCACTAACAAATATAGGTTGAAAAACAACAACTTCTATTTTATTTTTATTTCTTTAATCTTCCTAGCGCGACAAGCATGTGCATACTTATAAATTATGGCACTAGTCACAACAGTAAATAAAAGAAAATACATACTTACTTACATACATACATATATACTAACAAATTAACCTTAAATACTAACATTTAATGGTTTTTATACCCGGTACCCATAGGGTACAAGGGTATTTATTATAAGTTAGTGCCAATCGAGAATGTATGTAACAGGCAGAAGGAGGCATCTCCGACCCCATAAAGTATATGTATTCTTGATCAGCATCACCTGCCGAGTCGATTTAGCCATGTCCGTCTGTCCGTCTGTCCGTCCGTCCGTGTGAAACAACAGATCTCAGAGACTATAAGAGCTAGATTTACCAAATTTGGTGACAACATTGGAATCTGTTGCACATTTTTGTTTTACTTTTTACGATGTTTTTTAAAAATTCTGATACCAAATATTGTGACGATTACTACTTATTAAAACAAAAATATTAAAAATATTTTTAATTAGTTTCAAAATTGGCACGCTGCCTGTTTTGCCTTTTTAAATTTTTCAGCTAAGTGCTTATTTAATTTATCTATTTACTTTAAGCCGAAAATTACGACTATAGCTTATATAAAGTTTTTTACAAAATTCGGGGGCGGAAGTGGGCGTGGCCAAATTTTAAAACAAACTTGATCTGCGTGCATGGCTAGTGACGCTGATCAAGAATATATAAACTTTACAGGGTCGGAGATTTCTTCTTCTGCCTGTTACATACATTCTCGTTTGGCACTAACTTATAATGCCCTTGTACCCTATGGGTACCGGGTATAAAAATGTCAAACAACCGTTTTGAAGAAACTGATTTTGTATATTACGCTAAAAATATAGAAAACCGTTTGTCCAACGAATGTGAAATTATTACTATCCAATAGGCTATAGATATACCTCTCCGAAAACATAAGGCTCTTTGTGGTCAAAGTTTTAAATTATTTTGAGCAAAGAGATCTAAAGATACCTTTGTCCTTAAAGAGTGAAGGTTAAATATATGCAAATCCAATACAAATTCTAGAATATATGGCGAATTGAATGAAATTATCATATTGCAGTTGTGCCACAAAATGGTTTTTCAAAGGAAGAAGCCTCCTTTGTGATTTTGTTCTTTGAGATAAAATGAATTGAAAAACATTTAAAGTATTAAAAAAAAATCTTGGCACAAAAGCTTAGCAGCTTTTTCGATATTTTTAGCGTAATATTAAAATCTGTTTTTTTCGCGAGTATCTTCAAAACGGTTCTTTAAACTTTTTTTTAATGAGTAAAGCGTGTTCAGCGGCTCAAAATTAGTCGGAAAAAGTGGGTCGCTACGTTTATATACAAAATAAAATATAAATTTGTAAGCTAGTGTAATTGAAACATAAAATCAAATTTTAATTGTGGACAGCAGACTAGAGCTGTATAAATTCCATATTTAAAACGTTTTTATTTGATTGATGGATACTATCAATCTAGCACCGATAGTTCCCTGCGTTTCCTTGCAGGAGGTAACAAATTATCAAAATAGTCTGCCCAAAATGCACAATTGCAAAATGCAACTCCAGTGGAAATGTGTTATAAGTCGATTAAGACTCTGATCGGAACCAAACCATTTGTTTATAGCATTATGACACTGTATTAAAAACTTAATTAATTGGCGCATTAATTAGAGGCTTGACAGCAACCATAGGGTTTTAGCAAGTCGCATGCAATTAATGCATTAATTGCTCATTAATTGACAAACTTATCGGCTTATCGAAAAAAATACCAGACAAAAAATCTGTTCGATAGAATATACCGTATGTAATGCATTAAATTGTATGTAAAAAGTATATTAATGTTTTATTAGACAAAACGGTCTCACAGAATATATTGGTTTTTGCTAAAGGCTTGGAATAATTTTCAGCACAAAAGCAAGATAATTAAACAAAATAAATAAGTTTTTGGCGGAATGGTTTTTCCGCCGTTAAATTTTGCAATTGTTATGAATTAACTAAATCTATGTACAAGGAAAGCTGTAAAATTCAGTTTAATGGTTTTCATATTAATTTCTGCAGAAGTATTTGAATGAGGATTCCAGAAATGAATAAATTGTGCACTGCGAATTCCGGCCATTGTTATTGTTTACCTTTTAAGTCAGTGTGACTGTAGTCGCATTACGAAAAAAATCCGAACCAAAAAAGACATAGTTATTTTTTTTAAGGTTCTAATGAAGTAGCTAATTTATGAACACTTGTGCCCTGTATCATAGCCGTATAAACACAGCTCCCTCCTCTCCTTTTAGAAGACTGTTGTTCTTAACAGCTTTAATTCGACCCCATTTACATGTTAAACCGACTTTTTACGTCCATTTATATGGCTTAAAGCCTAGTACTCTAGCTAGCTGAAAGGGTTTCATAATTCAAATTAAACCTGCCAAGCCGCGTACCCACAAATACGTGCAAAATGAAGAAATTATTTATTTCTTTACTTAGATTATGATTTTCAATGTAGCGGGGCCAGCTCCCGATGCCGCCGAGATGCATTTGGCGATCTGCTCTTGGCCCTGCAGCTGCTGCCACTGCTGGAGAGGCTGCTGCCACAAACTTGGCGCTTAAGTCGCCGCGCGCGGATGACATGGTGGGACTGACCTCTCTCCATGAGCTCTCCACGGAACCCAATGGCGGCTGCTTGCTCAGTCCATTTCCGTTGCCACTTCCATTTCCATTCCCGTTGCCACTTCTCCTTCTTGTAGTCCTTGTATGCTTCGAAGCACTAGCATTTTGGAGTGGCAGCCAACTAAGAAAAGAATCCCAGAAGGCGACCACTGGTCAGGGACGAGCACAGAAGAAGCAATTCCATCATTTTTTAATTTGGGATTTTGTCCCTTTTCCATTTTATTTGCTTATTTGCTTAAATTAAATTACATTTTTTAAGACTTAATTTTATTTTAATATTTTTGGTTTGTATTTATTTTATGGTCAAGATCCCACATTCAAACTTATTTAATTGTATTGTAAATAAATTCATTTTCTCCGCTGCAAAAACCTGCAATACGGCTTTGTTTCCTATTGCCTGTCTCCACTTCGCAAGCGTATTATCAAATATTTCCTTCTTCCCGGGCCACCCTGGCTAATGGTCATCCGATTTAAAAGACCTAACGCGAGGTTCATTCTAGTATATACTATATATATTCTAGTATTTCTCTTAGCTCATCTGCGTAGCGACCTTACTAAGAGGCGCCGAAAAAGTGTATTTACCTCTCGCTCGCACTCATTTGGTTGCTAAATTTTAGCGCTAGTGAGTACGTAGCTTTAAGCCTAGTACTAAGATCAACGAAAATTGCTTACGGAATTCCGTGAGCGAAATTGCGATATATTTCGTTCGGGAACCAGTGTGACCGAAGAAAACAAAGAAAATGGTCAGAATCGGTCAAAATCGGTCACACTGACTTGTATTTCTAGCTGTGTTTTGTAATCAAACTTTATGAATAAATTTTAAACAGAGAAATTGGGCGTATTATTAATGTAATGTTCCGTAATGGTGTTAAAGGCTAATAATAGTGGCGCCAACGCCATCGCCGCCAATAAAAAAATATGCAATAAAATTGTCAATAAAAAACACAAAAAAAGTTAATTTATGTACTAAATTGCATATAATATGGTTTGCCTTTACGACTTTTATCAATTCCACATTATTCTTACGGCTGTCGAAGCGCTACAACCGAGCAGAGATTACCTCCTCCCCCTTCCCAACCATGCTGATTACGAAATATATGCAATTGATATAATTCGCTTACGGAATCACAGCTGTTTATTAGTGTCTTTTGCCAACCGTTTTACCCGGTTCGCTCACGGAATTCCGTTCATCTTAGTACACGACCAAACGAAATACCACAAATTTCTTCTTCTTGCTCTTTTGGTTTTTTTTTTTATGAAGTTTTTCGTTTATGGATTTTTTCGTTCATCTTAGTACTAGGCTTTTACCCAAAACTTCACTCTGCTAACCCGAATTTTGACTCTGCTAGCCCGAATTTGGTCCAAAGCGCCGCCAAATTAAAAAAAATGCAAAGTACCCGCAAGGTGGAGTAATATGCTCGTATTTGATTGAAATTGTTCGATGTTTTCATAAAAACATCGATGTTTTCAAGAAAAAAGAATAAAATGTTTGCCTAAAAATAAACTGAAAATTGTTTAAGTGTTTTCTTACTTTAGTGATGTGACAAAACATCGATGTTTCCCCACAAAACATCGATGTTTCCAAACATTCCAAAAACATCGATGCATCGATGTTTCTCCACCTAACCCACCTCTACTACTACACCTAATCCACCTCTACTACTTTAGGGGTTTTTTGACGTCCTATGGGGAATTTTTAGGGGGAAAGTTCAGGGTTTTTTTAGGAACCAATTGATTTAAATGTTTAAAAAAACACTCAGTAAAATTGCTATTTTTTAATAGCAATATATGGCGAAAACATAAAAAAAAAATACTGCACACGATTGTGCAGTTCATATAGCTATACAGCATAAAAGTTTTTCCAGCTAATGTTGCGCATTCTGTAAACCTGCTTTTAAGATGTTTAGAATTGTTATCCTTCCGAAATTTTTTCGCTTTGCAACATTGCTTCGTCATAATGAGATATTTCTTCCTTTAAGTATTTGAAATAAACAGATATTTTGAATCTAGTGGGTAGACTAGTATTTTTAGGGGAAAAAAGCGACTCTTTGAGATTTTTTAGGGGGAAAACAAAATATTCATCTGGCAACACTGGCTAGTCCACCTACTAGTCCACCCACGCACTTCGGCAGCGGAAAATGCAGTGAAAATTGCAGCGGAAAACAGTGGACAGCATGTGCGGGCAACACAGACCGACCAATTGACAGCAACCACAAGTGCGCGATCTGTTTCAATTTCCTTGTTTATTCGCCAATCACACGTTGTAGAATTTTTTCGCACAGAGAAGTTCTCAGCGTACGCGTTCGTGTGTGTGAGTGTGTATCTGTGTAAAGGGCGCAGCTTGGCAGAAAACAACACCCAGAAAATGAGAGATTCCAGCCTGCCATCGCGCTTTTAATTAAATTGAAATTAATTGTAGTTCAAAGCGACGAGCTCGTCGAGTTTTCTTTGTTTTTTCGCGCAACTCGCTGCGCTGAAAATTCAATAAGCACGTAAATTCCATCACACACACACTTGCAGCCTCACCCGCGCACGCACACCACTGCGAATACAGCTAAGCTGGGCGAGAGTGAGAAAGCTAGAGAGGAACGAGAAGGAGAAACAAGGCAAGTGTAGACTTTGACAACAACAAAACGGGTGGCCCTTGCTCCCTCCTCCCCCACCACGCTTGAAACACTCTCTACTGTTTGTGTTGTTGTGCCAGGCACAAGGACACAGCCTCCCAGCTCACGCATACATACGCGGTTCGGTGAGCCAGGGTTTCGGGTTGGGTGGTTTCCTTTTTTTTTTCTCTTTTCGTAAACACTTGTCGCCAGCGCTTCGAAAGGTGCCGCGCCTTGCTTAAACCGTTATTTTCGCTGGGTGTTTTTGCGTTTCATGTTTTATGTTTTGGCAACACATGTTTACCTTTTCAACATTCGGAGAGAGAGTGAGCGTAAATGCAGCCATTAAAATAAGGCTAAGGACAGAGACAAGAAATCTGGAAAGAGCTGATTGTTGCGAATGAGAAGCAAGAATCAAACACGGGGTAATATATTCATAATAGACTTAAATTCTCTGTAATTGCGTAAAAAATATGGCAGTCGGGGTATTGACAAGCGATATTCAATCGAAAATGCATTTAACATAAACAAGTTATCATTGGAAATTGTTTTGGCTTACTGATATTATGGTAATTCAATTGTTCTGAAAATTGTTTTATTTATTTTACATTTTACAAATTAACAATTTACTAAATTTCATATTTTATTATATTCTTATTTTTTTTTTTTTAATGAATAAATAATGGATATCTGTTAATGTAATTATCTAAAAAGGTTATACCAAACATCTCAGAAGAATACATACATAGATAGATTTTTCCTGTAGATTCAAGGTTTTAATTGGAGTCTTATTCATACCCATTTCCATTTAAATAGTATATAAATGTTACCATTACAGAAGGCAATTAAGTGCTTTGAGTGCGGATTTAGCCAGAAGTGTGCAATGATTTTTTTCAGATGCCAAACCCTCAACTTCCTATGTATCTTTACCCTTTTAAATATTATTATTTTAAATTTCTCTTTAAATTATGCTAAAAATACTTCATCTTTCATCCTTCCGGCTTTTTGTTGTGATTTCTCTCGTTTGGAAATCCTTTTTTTTTCTTCTTTCCGGTCCACATTTTACTCTTCATCTTTCTTGTCTTCTTATCGCCCTTTCACATTTCCTTGCGCAAAATGCTCAGAATTCAGGTCATTGCATTTGCTTGACTTGCCACCACCCATCACCTCTAGACCCGTCCACTAAATTCTCTCTCTCTTTTCTTTTCCCTTCTGCGTGTGAATGGAGATTTTCCAATAGATTTTGCTTTCGTTTTACGCAAAGGAAATTATTCCAAACAAGAGGCTTTTTTTTACTTCAAATTCACCTTATCAGATTCTTAACTTTTATCGCCCGATGAGGTCAGCGTATTTTCCTATTTCATATTTCGCATTTCGTTCTTTATTTGCATTATGACGAAGCTTGCCAACCACAGCCTGTCTCTGCGAAAGGACTGAACATTAAAACGGAAACTTATCGATAAGTGCCAAAAGATGGATGATAACGCTCACTCGCACTCGCGCTACAGTTACATGGTTCACATAACGGTGCCAGTATCTATATCTAGACTGCAGCAGTAACAGCCAGCAATCAAATAGATAAACGATGAGCAAAAGAGGAGAGGCCAATGGGGGCGGGGGATCGGTATCTGAACTTTTAAGTACAGTGAGACTTGTAAACCGGGACTTGTTTCTCCGGTAATTTTATTATCTTCATACATAAGTGCCAAGAAAATCCGCCGCTAAATTAACTTCAATAAGTTGGGGCTTTTTCCTTCTAAAAAACTACAGGAACTTTTTACATCATACTATTACTATTATTATACTTTTTAATTATTGAATAATGTTGCTTTGCTTTAAGTTCGCCTGTATTTTCTATTTACACATGCCCCTTACACGCTTCGTTATCAGCAGTAGCGCTCATGTGTGTGTTAGGAGAGGGTATACGAGGGAGCGGGCGGAGGGGCAGATAAGCCAGCGACGACAACACACTTGACTGGAGCGGACGCCACCGGAGCTGTTAAAAATACTCGTTTGTTGGCAATGCTCCGACGACGCGAATGAATTTTATTTTTCTTTCCAATTTTTGACAATATTTTTATTTACTTTTTTTTTGCAACTCTTGCCTCCCTTCTGACATCATCATTCTGAGCTGTTCTGCCTTTCGTATAAATAATTTTTTTTTTTTTTTGGAAAAGTTGAGAAACATTTTTTTTTTTAACCTTGGGCTATGAAACTACTTTTAAAAATATTTTTTGAGTTCTTAAATTTGTAATGCTTGGTAACGTAAAAACGCAGAAAGACTCAATTCTGCTAAGAACCAAAAATAACAGATTCGGTTTGAATAAATTGTTTTTTTTTTTTTTAATAAAAGCCAAACAGAAATGTTTTCTGTTTTTCTTTTAGATTGCATTTACAAGACGTCGTGTGTTTGCGATGTCTTTTTGTACACAAATGGTAAATGTTAGCTCTAACACACGGATGCTGAGTTCAACTGGAAGGCAACACAGAATAATAGAAGCCGCAGCTAAAACAAAACTTGGCTTGTTGACCAAAAGAGAACGAGTTAATCGTGCAGATAAAATGGGTCAACAGTGGACAGTCACCGTAGCTCAGAGATACACAGATACAACTTACAGAGTCCGCTGACAGCCGCAATGGGCCCGGCTAAATTAAGTTGCCAGCCAACTGCCATACACGGTCTATACATATTTTATCTGCGATCTCAATTCGCTTTGTTAGCTTTTTGGGCCTCCTTTCCGTTTCGTGTAAGCGGAGAAAAGCAAAAAACAAATCATAAAACGAGAAAAAAAGCTAACTTCGGTAAACCGAAGTTTGTATACCCTTGCAGTCTGCAATTGGATCATTAAATATCGATCCATGTAAAAAAAAAATGTCAAATTATGTAAATTTTGTAAATTTTACATTTTACATGTAGAATTTTACATTTTCATATAAATCGACCGATCCCTTCTATGGCAGCTATATGATATAATTGTCCGATCTTAATGAAATTAAAACCGTAATTCTAGAACTATAAAAGACAATTAAATCTCGAAATTTATAGAAATTCGTTGAAAAACAGAGAAGTTAAAATTTTTTTTACATTAATTTCGCCATCATTCCTATGGCAGCTATAGGATATAGTAGTCCGATTTCGGCCGTTCCGACATATATACTGCGTGCTAAAGAAATAAGACTATGCTGAAAATTTCAGCCCGATAGCTCAAAAACTGAGAGACTAGTTCGCGTAGAAACCGACAGACGG
>VNJW01007363.1:0-78864 GCA_008042615.1 Drosophila auraria | reverse complement strand
AACAAGTGAGAAAGCTACAGTCGAGTGACCGACTGTGAGATACCCGGTACCCAAGGTATTGTGCGTGAAATTAAATAGTTCACGGACATGGAAAAAACAAATAGTTGACAAATGAAGATAAATGTTACTAAAAAAACATGTTGAGCAACATTCTAAAAAGACAAATTATGCACCTGTACGCAGCGCCAGAAAGCACGCAACACTTTTATTCACTATTGCCTATGTGGCTCTGAAGAAGAAGAAGAGCATTCACAGAAACTTTCTTGTTTAATAACTCCATGTTTATCACCCGATTTTACTCAAATTTTCAAAAAACATCCGCAAGTGCCTACTTATTTATTTTATCTATTTACTTTAAGTCAAAAATTACGACTATAGCTTATATAAAGTTTTTTTACGATTTTTGGGGGCGGAAGTGGGCGTGGCCAAATTTTAAAACAAACTTGATCTGCGTGCAACAGATTCCAATGCTGTCACCAAATTTGGTAACTCTAGCTCTTATAGTCTCTGAGATCTGTTGTTTCACACGGACGGACGGACAGACGGACAGACGGACAGACGGACAGACGGACATGGCTAAATCGACTCGGCTGGTGATGCTGATCAAGAATATATATACTTTATGGGGTCGGAGATGCCTCCTTCTGCCTCTTACATACATTCTCGATTGGCACTAACTTATAATACCCTTGTACCCTATGGGTACCGGGTATAAAAATACTGAGGGAAGGTTTCAACCCTTTCTGTCAAATAGGCCCCCAGACTCCCTGTCAAGTTTTTACCGGCTGGGAAAAATAACAGCTGATTTTCGATAGCCCAGAGATTGCGATAACCTAAGCAACCATTTGTTTGCGCCTTACAGCACAATTTGGTGCTTTACAGCAAGAAAAGACAATTAAGAGCACAGTTAACAGCGCTATGTTATTCTTTCACGTGCACATACATTTAAGAAGGGCAGAATACCGATTACCTTTACGATAAGGTTATCTGGTATTAATCTTTCGGGACAGAAAGCTAGCAAGCACTTTAACTGTGAGGACAGAAATCGTCCCTGAGTAAAATTCTGAGTTCAAATTTTCTTCCAGTGCTTCTCCCACACTCTCTAACGCTCTCAATCAACAAATTCTATAACCTACACTTTGCACATTTTCCTCTGACACTCCTGCAGATAAACCCCACTGGTTCTACAACGAGACGCAGCCGGTGCAGTTCTCCTATGTGGGCGGGACGGTCAACCTGAGCTGTGACGCAATGGGAGAGCCACCACCATCGTTCACCTGGCTGCACAACGGCAAGGGCATTGTGGGCTTCAATCACCGCATCTTCGTGGCCGACTACGGGGCCACGCTCCAGCTGAAGGTGAAAAATGTCACCCAGTTCGGGGACTACAAGTGCAAGGTGGCCAATCCGCTGGGCATGCTGGAGCGGGTGATCCGGTTGCGGCCGGGTCCCAAGCCCATCGGACCAACGCGCTTCCAGCTGAGGAGGTTCTCCACCAACAGCATCGAGCTGGACCTTCGGACGCCGCGGATGACCAATGTCTCGGAGGAAATGCAGATCTATGGCTATCGGGTGGCCTATATGAGCGACAGCGAGTTCAAGTTCAGTGCCAGCAACTGGGATCATGCCAAGCAGCGGGACTTTTCCTTCCATCAAGGTGGAGTAAATCGTTCTGGAAAATATATTTAAATATTATTTAGCTATGAAATAGGGGAATATAACCTATTTTTCTGACATATTTAGCCACCAAATTACAAGCTCTTTCTTTCGTTTTTATAGGCCAACACTTCATCATCCCGAATCTGGAGGCGAACACCACGTATAAGATGAGGGCGGCCAGCCGGAACCTGGCAGGATTGAGTGACTGGAGCGCCGTAAAGGAGTTCGCCACAGCCGCAGGATGCAGCTGGAAACCGTCGCTTCTATATCCCTTAATCGCACTCATCCTCGCTTCGATCTGGGCATAGAGCCTGTCCCAAAGTATAATTTAAAAAACCTTTACCCCGACATCCCTATCCCTAGCTCGTTATTGTTGCTGCTGAGTTTTTATATTTTTCGTATATCTTCTGTGATAGAACTTTGTGTGTGCAATTTACTTGAATAACTTAAACCCCAGATGGAAATGGAGGAGATAATGCTTTTTGCTATATATAGAGAAAATATATTAGTTACAGCCTATTGCCAATTTTTGCTGCCAATTTTCATTCATCGACCGCATTTTTTGTACGTTTTTTAAGAACCATCAACCCAAGGAATTCGATTTTGAGAGGCTGGAGCGGGTGGAATCCTTACGATACATACAATACATATGCATTGTCAAACTCTACCTTATAGTTAAATATGAAATGCCCAACTCTACATAAATGTTGTTCAAGCTAAAAGAAAAAAAAAAAAAACAAAAATTAAACTAAAACGATATACAAGTAAACCCAAAGAAACAAAGAAAACGAAACAGAAAACTTTGATGAATTTTACAAAACCACAAAACGAGAAAGTCCAAATTATTGATTATAAATTAAAGGAAGGCAGAGCGAATCAATAATAGAAAATGGATTGAATTAGCTTAATTGAAGTGGAAAACCAGAAACGAGATGAGAATAGAGAGAAATGTTCACATGAACTCCCAAATAAAATGAAATGTTTAGCTGGTAAGCAGGGCGTATGAGTAATATGAAAATAAATTCAACTGAATGTGTATAAAAATGGCTTTGATGTCTGGCTATCAAAAGCATATAATTTGCTCATTAAATTAAATTATTTTCGAATCAAAATGGAAAGGGGAATGGTAAGTTTCACAAATTTGAGCAAATAAATACTATTTCCAGATAAATGTGATGATTTGATACTGTTTAGTTTATTTTTCTATTTTATTTGCTTTTTAATGAGTCTGCTGTCTATTTCCATTACAAACACCTTTAATTAATTTAACATTTAACTGCCAAAACCATTTGGGGTGATAATTTCCGGCTTTATCTATACACCAAGGTGTCTCCTGATGGCTATCTGGTGACCTTTGTCAGTCAGCAGCGCCATCAAAATGTTTATCATATTCATTAGTGCAAATCTCGTATTGCCTTCAGGCCATAAACATCCAGCCAGAGGTCAGGGAACAAAGGGAAATCCTGCCGCATTATGGCTGGCTCATTGCGTATGCCGAGCACGCGCCCAATTACAAGGATACTTCGCAGGGACCACCCGTGCTGCCATTTACCCCTTACCCCTTCGCAGCAATAAAAAAAGACATAATAAACTAACTCATAAAAGTCAATAAACTGTCAAATGGCAAAACATTTACATCACTTAAGCATAAATCTCTCTCCCCCCCGCTGGATACTTTGTCCTCTGCATCCTCAAAGGGACATACATATAAAAAATATAAAAAAAAGAGCACAGAGGATCCAGGGGCCATTTACATAAGCCCACAAATTCGCCCAGCGATAAATGAACATTAACGCAATCGGCCGCCATAACTTATTGTATTTTATTTAACTTTCATTCCAGCGTGTGCATATTTTTTTCGCAACAAAAAATCGAAAATTGTTACGGGTCAGCGGGAAATCCACCCGCAGACGTGACAACGTGGAACAAAAATAAGCAAATTATGGCGCACAAATAAATACAATTCATTTGCTCGTGCTTGCCCGTGTGTATGCACACACAATCAAGCACACACACCAAAGTGTAGTGGGTGTGTGCGGAGGCAAATGTGCCACGCCCACCTGCACAGTGGTCGATTATTAACACACGATTTATTGCCAATTTTTCAGTTACACCCAAGGAATGATGAAAGGCGGCTACTATGCTGGGCCCTCTGCAGGGGAATTTTAATTTAAGGCTTAAGGGGTTTTAAGTGACTTGAGGATTGAGAGGGTATTTCTTATCAGGAAAAAATCTATGTTATAATATACAAGCAAGTCATAATTTATATTGGGTTTACGCGACGAATTATAAGATAGAATTTGAACTTTAACGCCTCTCAACCTTGTGTAAGCGAAAAGAGCGCGATTTTCGTCGCCGGCAGAAAAATTGCTTTCATATTGCAAATCAAATGTATGGCCGTTCCGTATTTTAGTAAATATGTCTTTGATTTAACTGTGTATTTCGTAAGTAAGTTTTTATTAATTGTTCTCTGTTCCTCTGTTTATTAAAATATAATTTATATACAAATTAATAAATATTATTATTATTTCTTGAACAATGTTTTACATTAAAAATATTATTTATATACAAATCCATTAAAATTATTTTTATTATTACTTAAAATTTTTCAACAAATTAAGAAATATATATACTATTCTTTGGAAAGGCTTAAAAACTTCCTAAAATTCTTAACTACTTTATCCTACTTCAAACCTAATTAAAACCCAAATTTATATAAGTAAAAACACAACTTTAAGCCCCATTAATATTTAAGCTGCCAACTGAAATTTATCTCTGCCATATGACATACACAATCATTCATATCGAAAAGTGTTAAACAATCAACGGAAGTAGCATTTAACTCGTCTTTTGCTTGTCTCGCGGCAACATATGGAAATTAATCGGTCTGCCGCAACAATCACTTAATGGTCGATATTGAAACCTGGCTCCGTGATGGCCACGCCCCCTTTAAGCCATAAGTTAACCGAGTGATCAAAGTCGGCCGCCCTGAATGGCGGAAGATGTCAGTTGCAGTTATTGCAACTCCGCCAGCTGCAGTTGCAATCTTTCATTATTTATAATTATTTTTACTTTTTACCGAGCGCGTCTTTTACGAGGCTATTAATGGGATTTTTTTAAGTATATATTTACGTATATATATAAAGGATAATATGCGGGCCAGGGCAATCGAGGAGCTGCTGGAAAATCGGTAAACATTATTACCTGGCCATCAGCAGCAGAAAGTTTCAGCCTCGACCTCGCTTTCTCTCTCTCTCTCTCTCTCTCTGCTCTCTCCCTCTCTTTCGTCCGTAATCGTTTCGGTTTATTTTAATTAAAATTTACAATTAATACTTAATGAGTCGGGCGAGTGACATCAACAACGGCAGCAGCAACTGCGCAAAACTGCAGCAGCCAGGCAACATCAAATTGAATTTCCCATATATAAGATTGCCCGTTTGAGTGGCATGTGGCATCAGCCAAAGTGCATGATAATTTTCGGAAAAGTAATTTCTGCTCAGATTGTATATAAATTTATATATTTGTAAAAGCAAACAGAAACTGTGATTTTAAGGCAAGGCATCTGGTAACCCCCTTTCCTCGGGTAGCTGCTCTATAAATATATGATATCTGTCAGCATATTTAATTGTTGAAATGGCACATTGATGCTGCTCTTAATTCTTGGCATCGGAAGCCAATCAAAAGTGCAAAAGACACCGATAGCTTGCCTTTATCTCTCGTGATTCCGCTAATTTTCCTTGCCAAATTGTTAGCTTTTACATCAATTTATCTTATTCAATATTTATGTTAAGGTAAGGGATCAAAAAAGGGTAGAAAGCGGATAAAAATATATACATTTTGCAGAAAAAATGATCGAAAAATGGTTCTGGATTTATTGGGTAGAGGAAGTAGTTGTTAAGCTGTATTATATATGAAATTATATTTTTAAAATGTGTATTTAGTTCAGATTAATTCTAAAGACATTGCCTAAGAAATAGGTATTTAAAAGTTCTTTTGTAAAGTGAAATTACCTAAGAAAGTGCCAAAAAGTAGGCAACTCTTCTTAATCAACATCTCCCTGTGCTTTTCACTCAGTTATTACTTCGGGGAATCCCAACTATTCTCAACTTACCTCATAAATGCATTTAATTACTATTTAACCCCAAGAGTGCACTCTCCCATCTATCCATTTATAATTTTACCATTTCCTGTAATCGAATCAAAGTCAAGTTCTTGTATTATTTGTCCGAGTAACTTTCCGGCTTGATTTAATCCTTCGAGAGCTTAGCCAACACAGACACACACCCGGGAGCATAACTTTTCTAATTACCGTTTACTGTGGCTACCATGTAGGTCCAAGTTTTGGCTTAATTAAAGGCCCATTGGCAAAGTTATGAACAAATCATTAAACTGACAGTTTTGTGAGCTGGCGCCGATAGGTGTAATAAATGCCTCATATATAATTTATGTCCAGGATACCCCGAATGGGACTGAGATAAATTTGAAATTGATTGAAGGGAGCCTGTGTGTGTTTGTGTTTGGGCTTGTGCTGATTGAAGTTAAATCTTAACTGAGATAACTTAATATTTCCACTCCCTCCCCACTCTCATCGAAAAGTTATGGGATTTTTCGTCAAAAGTTCGCCCATACACATGGTCCTCAGTTTCGGGCCAAAGAAAATTTGAAATGCTCAAAACTTCGTCTGGGGTGAAGTCCTTTATAGCTGAGAGATTTTTGAGGGCAATTAAAAGGGAATTTTTGGGTTTCCCTTTTGGCCAAATTGATGACAGAAATATCACCTCTACCTGTGAGGACTTAAATGGGTCAGAAATACCAGTTCCTATCACTCTTAGTCTCTCTGTCTCTCTTTTTTGCGGAACCATTGACATATGCAGGCAACTATGAAAAACCTCCATTTCCACTGCCATTTTCCCGCACTTCAGTGTCATTGTCTCTCTGCCGGCTGCCTCTGTATTTTGACATAGAAAACTTTTGCACCTTGTAACGACTTTTTAAGTGCCACCTCTCGCTGTTTGCAACAAAAAAAAAAATGAAAAAAAAAACAGAAAGAATGAAAAGTAGAGCAAACTGAATATGTAAATCCCGGGACCCTTTGGTAACACGAAAACGAAATGAAACAAAAATAGGGGAAAAACGCGTTGAAAATGAAAATAAATGTGAATATTTATGTGATTTATATGGGAGGACGCTTCAACTGGGGGAACGTTTGGAATTCTCTTTGGGCATACGCGGCCACCGAAGGGGGTAGATTTGCATATGTATGTCGGTGGGCTTGGTGTCTAGACAAATGAGTAAAATCCTCATGCGTTTCGCTTTTGAAAAAATTATCTACAAAATCATTTCCATTTACGTAAAATACCAACCAACACTTTGACGGCCATTTGTTGCCAAAAAGTGCAATTATTTTGCGGCAAATGAGAGAGAATCAATAGCATTCCGGGTTTGAACCCACACAGACAGGCCCTGCCACAAGTAAACATTGAATACAGGCAAAGCACTATGCGCTTATTTACTGAAACCATTGTGCAATTCATTTGTACCTTTTATTTGGTATTTCTGGCATCACGCATACGCCGCATGGACCGAAGCATATTAATTGAACAACTCGTTGGGCGGAAATGCCAAAAACCAAGAGCACTTCCCCCTCCCCCCCACATTTTATTTTGTTTACGGCCATGATTTAGAGGAAGGGGAACGGGAACGTGGTGTCATTTGCTCATTATGCAAATGGCTGCTCTTTAAGTGCTCTAAATATTGCGTATACGTCGCGTGTGCCCCCAATAACTATTACCATTTGCAATTCGTTGTGTGTGTACTTAATTCAATATTTTACTCTGATACAAAAGTTCAAATGAAGTTTGCACTTCCGCTGCAAAAATATTCGTGAAAATTCGAAATATTAATGAGAGCAGGCTTTTCATTGCTTGCGAACTGTTCAAACAGATAAAAACGTTGAAAAACCACATAGTTTTCTTTTTGTTTCAATGAAAGCTGCTGATTTCAATACATATTTCTCTTTTGCTACTGAAGAAATATGTTTACCCACAAAATTAATTTTTGAAATGGTATTTTAAATTGAATTTAAGATGAGAAATTAATAATATTTACTAAATGTTAAAAAAGGATTTAAAAATCTTATAGAAAAGGTGTCTATAAGTATGCAATAAAGTGGTTTAAGGTAACAATTTGTAGTACAGTTTTGGACACCTTTTAAAATAGATTTCAAAACCCTCGATAAATGTACAACTATTTGTGACATGTTTCTACATTCTTCGATTTAAATTATTCAAGATCTTAAACCAATATTAAACATTCTCACATCTCCTACATTTTTTTTTCGTTTATTTGTCGATTAATTAATTATAAATTAATTTGATTTTAATCACGGGCATTACCACATATCGAAGCCACTGAAGTGAAGGACATTCCCGGATAATTTGCACATGTGCGCAAACAAATGAAACCGCATTAAAAATGTAGAGGTAATCACGATGCTAATGACATTGGCAGACAAAGGACACAGGTTACAGGACATCAGACATCGGTTTCCTTCTGTATGGGTCTCCATTTCAGAAGCGAAGCGTAAACAAATTAAGCTATCTGTTTCGCCATTTGATTAATTGCAATGCAATGTAATTTCAATTTTTTTGCTCCTCGTTGCGTGTCCTGACATATCATAACTGTCAGCATCAGGACTGCAGATTGCTGCTGTTGCGACCTGACAGTGGGATGAGAGGAAGGAGTAAAAACGCACTGCGGAATTGACAGCTCGTGGCAGACGAGTGGGTTCGGGGACTTACATTTTTTTGGCCATTTGCTAGTAGTTATGGCATTCAATGTATGTATTTCCATGCTGTTAACAACGAATGACGGCCGCATGCAAATAATTAAGATAACTGCAAGCCCCGCCTGACAGTAAATGGGATTTATTTAAAATGTAAAAACCGCAACAGGAGCATAAAAAAGAGGCAACTGTTAAAAATAACAGGGGGCTAAAAATGGAAACAGGGAAGCCAATATAAATACGGGCATGTAATTTTTAAGGAAAACCGCAGGGAAATCTGGATCTTACATAACTTTTTATGATGGGTTTTTATGCAGCAATCTATAGTTTTTATGAAAATAATTTCCATTTAATACAGTTGCAGGGTATTATAATTTGGCCCAGAAGTTTTTATTTTGATTCAAAAATTCAAATGAATTTTGCACTTCGGCTGCGAAAAATATTCCTGAAAATTCGAAGTGTTAATGAGAGCAGGCTTTTCATTACTCGCGAACTGTTTAAACAGTTTTCACAGATAAAAGCGTAGAAAAACCACATAGTTTTTTTTTGTTTGAATGAAAGCTGCTGATTTCAATGCATATTTCTCTTTTGCTACTAAAAAAAATATTTTTTCTCACAAAATTGATTTTTGAAAAGGAATTTTAAATCAAACTTAAGGTGAGGAAATAATAATACTAATTAAATATTATAATAGGATTTTAAAGTCTTAAATGTTAAATGGAAAAAATATAACTTCCCTGTTTTTCAATGTATTTTCATAAATTTCGATATATAATAGTTTTTTACGGACTTATTTTCATTTTAGCTGCCATAGAAACGATCTGTCGATGAAAATGAAAAAATCTACATGTAAAATGTTAAAATATAGAATGTGTGGGTAAATGTTATTCAAATTTACAAACTTCTATCATTTTTTTAAGTTTAACAAAATGAATAGATTTTTAATGATTCACTTGCAGACTGCAAAGGTATACAAACTTCGGCTAACCAAAGTTAGCTTTCTTTCTTGTTAAACTTTGATTTGTCTGAAAAGTTATCATATATGTGTTCCAATTCAAATCGTCGTAGCCCAAAAATGAGCGAATTTAAGGTCTTTTTGGGAGCCTCTTATAGCCAAAAAGAAAGTGAAAGCCAAACGCCGTATATCTTCCGATTCGCCAATAAAATGCTAAATATTTAGAATCAAAATTTGTTTTTCCATTAAAATTGTACAAAATTGACAACATTTTTTTTTTATATTTCTAAACATACAATGCAGATTTATTGTCATAATAAAAACAAGCACGAAACTACGTTCAAATCGAAAAATATGCAATTTTGGCTCAGTTAGGATTTTCTAGCAAACTGCAAGGGTATGTAACCTTCGGCTACCGAAGTTAGCTTCCATGCTTATTTTAATAATAATGCTGTATTTAAAAGCAAGAAATGTTTATAAGATAAAGAAGAAATAGGAGTGATCTAGGTTTCACTTCCAAAAAATCTGTAAGGCGGCAGAATCAAAGTAACAACAAGTAAAAAAGCCTTTTTAAAATTTTGATTTGACAAAAAAAAATTCATATTATTCCGCATATTCTTTTTAAATATTAAATATTATCCTTGAGAGCCTAATACTATATGATGCTATTTTTTGTATCTCTTTCTTATAATTTAATCCCTGATTGACTTGCCTTTAAAAAGAAACTCTAACTTTTAATGGGGACTTTCCTATTTGAAATACAACACAAGACCGCTTGAGCTTGACTGTGATTGCTACTATTCTCCCTTTTCTCTGTTTTCATCATCCTAATTGACCCAGCTTAGCCCTGGACATGTCTTAAGCTGCCATCTCTCTGCTAGGAGCAGGGACCCCTAAAAAATGTCAAAGCGCAGAGAAAAAAGCAGAAATGGAGAAAAAAAATTACTTAACGGGCAATCTCCCAAGCTGAAACGCAAAACCAAAACTCCCACATTATTATCTTCATAATGCTGCAACGACATGTGCCACAAACAAATTGCGATCTTTGGCAATTAATCAGAGATTTTTAAAGTTTGCCCAACCAACCACTAAAAGCACTTCAAAGCCAAAAGTTGTGAGTTAACTAACAACAAAATAAATACAGCAAATAAGCGAGTAAAAATAATAATTATAAAGCTAAGTTGGCCCGGAGACTGTCAGCGGCAGACGACGATGGCGACACTCATACAAGTTAAAGAGCGCGTAATTAACAGAATTTAATGTCGAGTCAAACAAGAAAACTGGCTATGTGCAGTGACCAAAAACTCTGACATGGCCAGAACCGGAGTTCGCAATTTATTTACAATGGCCAAACCGCACGGAAACGAAAATCGTTCATATAACATTAACATTCGATTGGGGGAGGCAGGCGACACAGCCGTGGAGGCGTGGCAGCCTGGCAGCGGGAACACGAACGGAAGCTGCATTTTACTTTTAAATGCAGCGAGAGCAGAAATGTTTTCCATTTTCATTCTCGTTTTCCATACGCAGAGACCCACACACACAGAGAGACAAAAGGGAGATCTCCGCACATGCTGCTATTTATGCAAGAAACTCTGTGCAGACACAGCGGTTTACAACAGTGGGGAATGCAGGACTCTGAAGGAGGAGGGCTCTCGGTGGGTTAACTCATATGATATGCAGCCCGAAAAAAAAGGCGGGGACTAGGGGACTGCCACCAGCAGAGATATAAGAAATGCACACACAAAAATTAAATATGTAAAGTAAAGAGATTATTCTTTCTGACCTATTTAAATAAATATATAGATCAGCGGTCCGCATGGCCCTATTCCGCGGGTGAGGAAATTCCTCATCCGAGCCTCTGCCGCCACACACACTATATGCACAGAACATAATAGAAAAATCAATGCAGTCAAAATTAGCTTTTTTTTGGAGTTCAATAGCATGTTTCAGGCGGCAGAGCGTCGACAGAGAAGCATGCTAGTCGGGGCAGGGGGAAATACTGCTTTAAATCAATGCCAATAACAGGTCCGTCATTTCATTAAATTACTTAAGAAAACATTAAAAAAATTATACTTTCCGGGCTAAAAATTACAGATATTAATATAAAAATAATACATTTGTATATAAATAATATACTATTATATATACTCAAATAATTATAAAAATCTAACTTTATATAATGTTTATATACATATACCCAATTAATTTTTATACCCAAATCCTATTATTCTCTGAGTGAACCCCACATCCGCCTACATTTCTTTTCTTTCCATTTCCCATTTTTGTTCTCCTATTTTTTTGTATTTCTCCCACCGCTTTTTTTCGACTTCGCCCACTTTTATGCAGCGTTGTGTCAAGTTTTTAAACGTCAGCTGTGTCTACAGATGGGTTAAAGAGGGGGGCTGGCTGGCAGGCGCCGGTGGGTTAAGAGGATGGTCCTGAGGCTTGGCCCACATTTCTTTGCAGTTTCGGACTGTCGTGCTTTATGCGGATTCATATGTAAATCAAGTGAAAACATCAGAGGAAGTGGAGTTTCCCGCCACTTGGCGAGTTGACTTGCGGAAGCCCTAACCGGAAGGTTAAATATAGGATTCAGAAATTGGAGCTCGGTTAATGGGAGGTTTTTGATAGGAAACTAATTTCTTGGGGTATTTATTAAAAGTATTGGTATCTGATATTAAATAAAAAGGTATTTTATAACCTAATATATTTTAGACCAAATTCATAGTATTTTTTAAAACGTAAAATATACTTATTTAGTAAACATGTACTTAAACCACATATTAAAATAAATTTTTAATTATTTTAGATTTTCAAATTATGAAGTTGCCTTTAACATTAACAACTAAATTATAATCCCTTCCGCGACCGGGTAGAAGATCTTTTTAACGATGTGCTGAACTTTTTTATTTATTTATTAAAATATAGTTTTAAAATGTAAGTAGCCAGCAAATGTTATAAACGAAGACTGCATCAAACTGTGTCTTCTTACTCCCTAAAACCCTTTTAGAAACTCAAGAAAAATGTACAGAGTCCCTTGCAAAAATATGACTTATCGCCCATCACCATCAATCCCTAAGTTACGTGTATACAGGCATTTATATCCCCTTGAGCCGGATCAAACTTTCTTGAGAACCGCAACAAAAAGAAATAAAATAAAGTCTCAAATCGAAATCCAAATCCGACACCGAATCAGAGTTGGAATTGCATTTCGAGCAATTCGTGGCGCAAAGTGAATGTAATAAAGCGATTTCTTCTGCTTAAATATCCTCGGTGCTGGCGCACTGCGGATAATTCTATCTGATGCACACAACCCCCTCCTCCCCCTCTGCATTATTTGCATATAACCATATGGCTTGGCAGTGTGTGTGTGAGTGTGGGTGGGTATTTTGGCTGAAAAAGGAATGGAAATTGAGAAAACGAAATGGAAAGCTCGACTGCAGTTGATTTGTGTTTTACTTGGTTTGCAGCTGCTGCTCCTCCCCCACAATCTCTTCCTATTTTGTGCGATTTTTTAGTTGTTTTTAAGTTTCTTATCAGGCGAGTCTTTGTTCGCCAGAAGAACGGAGAGCGACCGTAATCGAAACCGAAAGCAAAACATTGATGAGCATTGTTTTCAATGCCGATAGAGCCGCTTACTCATTATCTTAGCAAGCGAGTAAATTTACCCCGAGGAGCTGAGCAAACACAACGGACATAGTTGCCAAGTTGACTAAGAGAAGTGCCAATGAAAAGTCCCTGAGTCAGGTTTCGGGATTATAGAATATCCCCATGGCTAGCTTGGAATTTCTCATTCACGTCAACTTATCAAATAAAGCCATTCAAACACCTGCTTCTTATCAAATTTCTCTTATAAGCTTGTCTGCTACACAGCAACAAAATTATGTTGGTTTGTTATCAGGAAAATATTTAACTTGGGACTTGTATATTTTACTCGAAGGGTAAGTTAGGGCATATAGTATTTAATGTAAATTTACTTGTAAGTAGAGGTGAGTTGTTAGGGAAAATATGAAAAAATTTTAACAATATGACTTGTTTAACCAATAAAAAACTATTTTTTTAGTAATAAATGAATACAGTTGCTTTCAGAATATTCTCAGTGTTTCAAATTTTCCCATTGATATCATTTATCTAAGCAAAGAGCGAACAGTAGAATTTATTATTTTATAATTGAGGGTCAATAACTTTTTGATTATTATGTTTGGGTTTTGTAGGAATGTTTTTATTTTTAACTTAAAAGTTTAAATTCTTAATTGTTGTTAATATTTGTGTGCCAAAAACTTAATTAAAAATAGACACTATTTAATAGTTTGTAATAATGATTTAATACCAACTACATATGTATCTGTTTCTGATCACTAAAAATTATATTTTGTGAATAAGCAGTATTTATATGTTTTCTGATGCCTTCTTATTCATGCTAATATATAGTGTCGTCACCCATTTTGATCACGCAACTACTAGTCACTATCTAATCTTACTTAACGGGCAATATTTGCTAAATATTAATATAAATAAATATTATATAGAGGTCGTAGATTATCTAAGGAAAACAAATACATATAAATAAAAATAAAAAAACATGAAGTATCATTTATTATGATAAAAATAATAAATGACTTGACAATTACAATGATTCCCTTTATTTAAACGAATATTTGAAATATTTCTAAATTAATTTTTTTAGCCCCGTATTTTTCATCTATTTTTCTCATTATTTTTCCGATAAACTATCAGTTATTCATCTCTAAAGCCCCTGTTAATCGTCTGTTAACTGCGATCACTTCAGCAAAAGTTCTCTGGCATTCATCTCTGTATATATTTTTTCTTGCCTTCCTCTCATTTTCATGAAAGCGGAAGATGCAATCAAAAGCAGACAAAAGGAAATAATAATAAAAAAGCGAGGCCTACCCGAAATACATATGACTTAAAGAGGAAAGCAAAACCAACACAAAAGTGAGTTAATTTCGTATATCTTTTTATATTCAAATTAGATTACAATAAGAGAGCTAAATCTGAACTTGAGGCTTCCGCTAAGAGATCGCACACAGATTACTCATTCGGTTTAAGCTTTGCCTTGGCTTTACGAGAACAAAACTTGGCGAAGGAAAGTGGACTTGAAAACTTTTATACTTGACTTGTGGGAGGGTTTAATCAAAGGAAATTAAAATAGTATATGTTTAACTTTTAAGTTAATATAGTAAGACACTCGAACTTCGCTTAATTTTACATTTCTTTATTTTTAATTTAGATTACAATAAGAATCGTTCAATTCGAAGCTTAATCCAGGGATTTCCTACTGAATTTTAGCGGGAATCTCCACGCAGATAATGTCCGCACTGTCCTGATCCTGCAGCTCCCACTTTACCAGGACGGAGACCTTCGGATATGACTTCAAAACCGGAAGCGTGGCCGTGTACCGATAGGACTCGCCCTTCTCCAGCGGACACTTCAGACCGCTGTCCACACAGGCATCCGGATTGGCCAGAGGGAAGGGCATCTCAATGCCCAATACCTTGCCATGGACCACGGTTTTCACTTTGGAGGCCACCTCGGCCAAAGCAAAGTCGATCGAGAAGCTGACCGTGGTGTTCCGCTTGAGGATGCACTCCGCCTTTGTGGTGTCACATCCCTCGATGGCCACCCGCGTGAATTTTCCCGTCTTCGATCCACAGTCTGTGAACTCCAGGGCTCCGGCGAAGGCCACCAGCACAGCACAAGCAATTACCGCAAGCCTCAGCATTTTTCCTCCAGTTAATTGAATTACAAGGTAAGAGTGATGTATGTTGGTTATCTGGCTTTCGCTTATTTCTGCCTTTTCACCCCAGCGGCGCTAAGAATCTACTGAGCTCGCTCACAAGCACACGCAAAGAGAGGGCCCGAAGACAAAGTCAAAGCTTCTTAGAGATTAAAAACAGCTGCGCGCGACGACTCAGAATGGAAAAGAAAGCTTTCTCCGACTAGTTTACAATCGATAAGTTATTTTAAAATATACAAGAGTTGCACAGAAATTGCTATATGTTTTAAATTATTTAAAGTGGTGTACAAAATGTAAAGCTTTATGATTTCAAAGCCAATTATTACAAAAATTTTTAATGGCGTGTTTTGGGACCACTATTAGGTCTCTGTAAAATTTAAAAATGTTATATGTATGAATGCACTGAGTAATTAACTATCGCCTTATTTTTATTTAAGAAGACTAAATAGTAAATACAAATATTCTAAAAACATTACAAATAATTTTAATTAATATTCAGCCAAAGTAACTACCCAATAACATCGATAAATTATGGAAATAGGTGAATTATACTAGTTAAGTTAATAATCTTAAATAGCTTTTTGTGCGTTTAGGAATCAATATCAATACAAATATTTTAGTTCCACTTTTTGTAGTTTAAGAACTACCCAACTGATTTGGCTTAACATTGGTGGGCAGGTAGCATAGACCCAAAATCCCTGAAATAATTTTGTTTTTCTTTTGCATGAAGTATGCATTCCTAAAGCTGTTCTATAACTCATTTCGAAATTACAATTCTGTCTCTCAGTTTTAGCTAGCTAACAATAACTGAAAATAAAAATAACCGCTTTCGATAAAAGCTAAAGGAGAAGCACTGAATGGGAAAGCTTTCCGCGCGATAAGTATCGATAGCACACAAAAGCTACCGCATTGAAACCCAGCCGCTTTTCGCGTTTGCCGCCGCCGCGTAGTATTCTCTTGAGGCCTGAAGGCGATTGGCAACTTTTTCGCAATTATTTAATTGCTATTTACGGGAAAAGATAGTACAACTATTTTGTGCATTTAACAATGTCGCAGATCTGTCAGCGCGGTTTGTTGATCAGCAATCGATTGGCCCCCATCCCCGCCGCCATCCGCTGCAAGTAAGTAAAGAGAGTAAAGAGAGAGTGTGAAAGTGAGAGAGTGAAAAAAGCGCCCCCTTTTGTTTTTGTTGTTTTTTGGCGAACACGTTGCAGATGCAGCGGTGTCATTTGCCAAGGTCATTGCAGTTGCCGGTCTAATTGCGTGTGTTTATATGTGTTTGTTTTTTCTCCATTACTGCATAATTTGTTTGGCATTGGGAATCACGTTCGCCTGGATTTCGGATTATATCAGCAGTCATAATTCATCATTTTCTCCTATGCAAAAAAAAAGAAAAGAGAACACAGCTGTTTTTGTCTTGTTGTTCCCCCGTAGTTAGCTAATATTTCCATATGTTTGTTGGATTTTATTTAGTATATTGACTTATTCATTCCAACGAACGGACTTGTATTTATTTTTAAAGCCAATTTCATGACGCTCCATGGGGCGGCTATTTTTTGCTACTTTTTCTTCTGCTTGAAAGAACATTCGGAAACCGCATGATGAAAGGGGTTGGAAGATAACGAATTAAAAATGCGGTACAGGAAGTTTAAAAAAACTTGTTGAATGTCAACAAGTTATAATTTCTTTTGATAAATAGTACATTTATATTGCATTACAGAAACACAGTTTGAGGCTTTAATTTATCTGCTTTCATTACATATAGTAAAATATTACTTGCGGTTAAAAAACTTATATCAGGGATTGTAAATAAAAGTCAAGAGTTTGATGAAATTTAAGACCGAAGAAGCTACCAAGAAGAAAAAGGGAAAATTCGTATATTTTATATTTTTAACAACAAATCGGAAAACGTGTTGAATTTTTTTATTTATTTTTATTTTTTTTAATTTAAAAATTTTACTTATTTTTTAATTTGTATGATAGAATTTGAAAATAATACTTATTATTAAATTTTTTTTATAATAAAAAAAAATACAATTTTTTTTTAATTATAAAAATTAAAAATAATTGTTTTTTCATAATGAAAAGTAAAAATGTACTGAAAATATGTAGCTTTAAAACCAATTAGTGTACTAAAAAATTGTGAAAACTTTAAATTGTTTCATTCTTATATTATATAATGGGTATCTACATATCTACCTGCCGCAAACTGTAGCTACGTGTATTAAATGCCTGGCCAAAATAACGTAGGGTATTCTTGGCCATATCACGCTTTTGTCGCGTGTTTTGATTTCGACATTTTATGGAACTAATTCTTAAATTATGGCGGTTTGTTTTATCGAATTGCAGGCAGCACCGGAAGGTCCCTTATAGCAATCAAACAAATCAGAACCCAAGACAGGTGGCACCTTATTAAAAGAGTTTAATTAACTTTGATTATTTCCACGATTTATAGCGGTTCTGAATAATGAGAGCCGGAGAATTGGGACTACGTCAGCAGGGGTTCAACGTTATCGCTGACGTAGGCCTTAATGGATCTATATTGTGTGTTCTGTAAGGCGTCGACCGGCCGAGTTCCCATAATAACATGTTTACAGCTGATAAGAAAAGGGGGTATACAAAGACCCCCATGCTGTGCTGGACACAAGGTGTTACCTGTGGGTGCAAAATCCATGAAATCCTACAGATGACTTTCAAACTTTAGTCATGGAACCAGAATGATAAAGTGGCAGACGTGGGGGAAGAGATAACCCACTAAGCAGACCTCTAATCTGCCAATTAAATTTAAAGTCAGATAAGGATAGAGTAGGTTGCTTGGTATTTCGGGGGTTTAAAGGTCTGGGGACGGAAATGCATATGATTTCCAAGAACTTTGTTTAGATTTTAGAAACATAAGCCGAAAGATAATAATATAATGTTATCTAGATCTAGTTATCTAGTTTCATAGAGGTTCCATAGAAGGTCATTCGCATCCACACGTGTCGTTTTGGGTTCAAGGATATGCAATAAAATCTCACTTTCTAAGTAAATAAAAATAAGTCTTTATATATATGTCTGCATTCTCTTTTTATTTCAAGATCAACATGGTTCTCGGAGGTGAAAATGGGTCCCCCTGATGCCATTTTGGGAGTTACAGAGGCCTTCAAGAAGGACAAGAACCCCAAGAAAATTAATTTGGGCGTTGGCGCCTATCGTGATGATGACAACAAGCCCTTTGTACTGCCAAGTGTGCGGGAGGTGAGTTATTACCAAATATAATAATTAGTTAATTTAAAAATTAATTACATATTCTTCCTTACCAGGCCGAAAAGCGAGTGGTGAGCCGGAAAATGGACAAGGAGTACGCCACCATTATCGGCGTTCCCGACTTCTACAACAAAGCTATCGAGCTGGCCGTAGGCAAGGTAATTAGTTATTAATCTTACCAAAGGGCTTCAGAATTTATTTGCTTGTTCTTTTATAGGACTCCAAGCGTCTGGCTGCCAAGCACAATGCGACCGCCCAGTCCATCAGTGGAACTGGAGCTCTCCGCATCGGGTCTGCCTTCCTGTCCAAATTCTGGCAGGGTAATAAAGAAGTCTACATCCCGTCTCCATCCTGGGGCAACCATGTGGCTGTTTTCGAGCACGCCGGACTGAAGGTGAATCGGTATCGCTACTATAACAAGGACACCTGCGACCTGGACTTTGGAGGACTGAAGGAAGATCTAGCTGTGAGTAAAAAATTAAATTAATTAAAGAAAACAATATTAAATCGTTCACCAATCAATCTTCAGAAAATCCCGGAGAAGAGCATCATCCTCCTGCACGCCTGCGCCCACAATCCGACTGGTGTGGATCCCACTCTGGAGCAGTGGCGCGAGATCTCGGCGCTGGTGAAGAAGCGCAACCTGTATCCCTTCATCGACATGGCCTACCAGGGATTCGCCACTGGCGACGTCGACCGCGATGCCCAGGCCATACGTACCTTCGAGGCCGATGGCCATGACTTCTGCCTGGCGCAGAGTTTCGCCAAGAATATGGGCTTGTATGGCGAGCGTGCTGGCGCCTTCACCGCCATGTGCTCCGACGAAGAGGAGGCTGCCCGCGTCATTTCCCAGCTGAAGATCATAATCCGTGGCCTGTACTCCAATCCCCCCGTTCATGGGGCTAGGATTGCGGCCGAGATCCTGAACAGCGAGGACTTGCGCGCCCAGTGGCTGAAGGATGTGAAGACGATGGCCGATCGCATCATCGATGTTCGCTGCCTGCTAAAGGATAACCTCGTAAAGCTGGGCTCCTCACAGAACTGGGATCACATCGTCAACCAGATTGGCATGTTCTGTTTCACGGGCATGAAGCCAGAGCAGGTCCAGAAGATTATCAAGGAGCACAGCATCTACCTGACCAACGATGGTCGCATTTCGATGGCTGGAGTCACCAGCAAGAATGTGGAGTACCTGGCCGAGAGCATACACAAGGTCACCAAGTAGGGTGGTGACCAGGGGAGATCGAAGTAGAGATTGGAGTTTTAGTAGTAGCTACTTATCGGCACCTGTACGAATTTTTAATGGCACCAAACGGAATCGAGAACTATAGTTAAACTAAATGCATTTTGCACACTCTCTATCTACATGCATCTCTGTATATAAGCTAAATGATCTGCCTTTTTGAAAAGTAAAGCATTTTAAATGTTAGAGAATGTCTAGAAGTTGTATTATTTCAAGGGGAAAAGGGATTACACTCTTGGAACTCTTTAAATGTTCACTAACAACTTCTGTGTATTTTAGGGATTTAATTAGGAGAATATTTTAAAAGCTTCTTTGTTTACACTAACAAAAGGTACAAAATCGCTTTAATTTTTTGTAGTTAGATAATCATATTTTACTAGCATCCAATTTTTTATATGTACACCTAGGATCACGGTTTGTTATAACGATATCTTAACTTATCGCTTGGTTCGCAGTACTCCTTGATAATGAGCTTGCACAGGAATATGTGGAATACTATGATTATTGCACACACGGACACCCAGAAGAGAGTGGGCAGACCGCCCAGTTGATGGCCATGCCGATGCAGGGCAATCAAATGCTGCTCGTGGGCAGGAGCTATGAAGGGAGTCATTCATAATTGATCAAAAGATTCCAAATAGTTCGCTTACCTTCGACCACTTCTTTGACATGGATGGCATGGTGCAGCTCCTCCATGTGCTGCTTGTCCTCGGTTATGTATAGTATTGCCGTCAGGGGTTCAGTCAGTTTAACTGGGAATTGTCGTCGATTTTGCCTGCAATTAAAGAGAAGAACTATAAATAGAGCAAATAATGTTGATAATAGTTAATAATTACGTGAGCTGCACGGGCTCATCCAGGCAGCCGCCATCGCAGGCGTAGTAGCTCCGATCCGAACGATCCAGCGCCACATTAATCACCGCCTTGTTGTCATCTTTCACAATAATTGTCACATTGACATGGGTTTTGTTGCCATAGTTGAGGCGCCTGAAGTGGAAGTCCCTGTGCAGGAACTTCGGATGGATGTTGCACTCCAGGTGCTGATTGCTAAACCGAAAGCTGCCAAAGCTCAGGACCATTGCCTGGATTACGCCCGAGGCTCCAGCTCGAATCAGATTGTGGCAGCCCTGCTTCTCTAGCGTCAACATCCAGGACGAAACCAGGGAATTGAGCTGCTGCAGGTTGGACATCTCCCGCCACAGATTCTCCGCCTGCAGCGTGTGATAGGAATCGTAGCAACCCTCGGCGTAGGTCAGAGCCTTGGCAATATCGTCCCGCTTGGATGGCCCGCCGCCCAGCTCCTCGAACTCGAAGCTACGCACCTGCGAGAGAACCGCATACATGGTGGCATTAATGCGATCGCCATTCAAGCTGTTCTCCGCCTTCGAAGTGCTTAACGTAAATCCCGTGGCCCAGAGATCCGTCCACACATCGATGTGCTCCTGACGATAGCTGTTTATGCTGTTTTGCGAGCCCGGATTCAAGGCCTTGGAGCCGAGCTTCTGGAGCAGCTTGATCATTGCCTGCGTAGCCTGTTGCTCAGTCGCTTCGCTTATACCCTTGACCTGGGCCTCCGCCACGAGCTTGGAGTATTGAACAGCTATGGGATAGACGATTCGAACTGTGCCGCGCTTCCTTAGCTGCAACTTGGAATCCATCAGCGGCTTGACTATGCTTATCACAATCGATTTACTGGGATTTTCCGGCTGAGGCTGCACAGTGCCCGTGAGCACCTCCAGTTCGCTGTAGGTAAACATTCCGGCCGAAACGGGTTCACTAAGAGCCATCGTGCGCTTGGTCAGCTTGGGCAGGTTGACGCGTGGCATGATCAGCTCGATGTCCTCCATCATGTTGCGCGTATTCGTGATCTGCAGCTCCTGCATGAAGATGCCCGGCTGCGTGCGATGGGCGTAGTAGGTGTAGGATACAAAGTAATCTGCGAAGCACTGAAACCGATGCACCATGCCCGTCAGGTACTCCACAACCGTGGACTCCTTTTCGCCCCCCGACGCCCCTCCTCCAGACACGGAAACCACGGGCTGGAAACGGATGGGCAGCTGCATGGCCCGGCCATGCTTAATGTTCAGGTAGGCGTCGTGCGCTATCTCCAGCCCCAGATAACCGTTGCCCACGTAGGGTATGAAATCGCGCTCGCCGGGAAGTTTTGACGGTGACACGTGACGAATATTGGCATCGAACTCGAAGTTCTGGAGGACAAACGGTGTCAGCCGGTCGTCCATGCACATGCTGTGGGGATCTGCAAGGACACGTGTGTGTTGAGCAGGTAGAAGAACAGGGGTAGCGGCGCCCACTCACCCTTCTGCTCAGGTGCACTAAGGAAGATATAGCGAAAGATCGGCGGCAGCATATAGAACACCACACAAACGCAGAGGAGCAGCAGGAACAGACGGCGGTAGGAGGACAGGGTGCCTTCCGCCAGGCGCTTTAGCCGGCGCATCACGTCTCCACCGTCGAACTTGCTTTTTGCTGAGCGGAACAACATTTTCCAGCAGTTTCGGGCGAGTTTTCATCGGGAAAATTGAAATGCATTTCAATTCAGACCATTTTGCGCGTCCCAGTGAATGGCACTTGCTATAGGCATGGGACTAATTGCGGGTCGTTGTGAATGGCAATTGCTATAGCGATGGGACTAATTGCGGTTTGATGTGAATGGCAATTCTACAGATTTAACTTTTACGCGGTTCGAATACTAAATTTTAATTTATTTATTAGATGGAAAAAAAATTAAAATTTATAAAATTAAATATGAGTGGCCAAGCTGTTCTCAATATTGTTCATACGCTATCTTTTTGTTTTGTAAGTTTAATTATCACGCCACACAGGAATAGCTCTTGTTTCAGTGTTAAATAAATAGTAACTATAGATCCCGAAAAGTGCGGGTAGGAAAGAGCGCCAATTTGTAGTAGTGGCCCCACTTAACACCCAGCATCCTTCTCAGAGCCTTCGTTATACATGTTTGCACCCTTTTTAGTAGAGTCACAATCGGTGCCCCAGCATGTAATCCCCCAGTTCAGTGTCGGAAGGACAATGGCTTTAAATAGTCCACCTTGGCCTGGATTGATAGACTGCTATCAGAACGAATGAGCCAATTCATTTTTTCGAGCTTTGTCCTTGCTGATTCGCAGACTCGGTCAATCTGTCCCTTCCAGCAAAGTCGGTGGTCTAGGGTTACGCCAAGGTACGTCACCTTATCCTCATCCTCACCTTATCCTCAGATTTATTGAATTCGATAAAGATTTGTAGTTCGTATTGCACTAATATTTTCGATCATCTGAAAATGAGAGAGCACCCAAAGTAAAAAAAGCTTTTTTCAGATTTTTTTTTATGAAAAAATCTATTTATTTATTTTTTGTTATGGGTCAGGATGTGTCTTTTAAGACTCCATTTTATTGGAAAATCCTTGTCACAGTGGGAACACTTGTATGGTCGTTTCTGACCTGTGTGTGTAAGGATATGAGTCTGAAGCTGTCCCCTTTGTTGAAAAGTCTGATTGCATTGGGAACACGTGTAAGGGTGTTCTCCTGTGTGTTTTCGGATGTGCTCAATAAGATTTTGTTTACGCTTAAAAGTCTTCTGACAATAAGAACACTCATTGAGTCGATCTTCCGTGTGGGTCGAGATGTGTCGTTGAAGAGTTGATTTTTGTGAAAAAGCCCTATTACACTGGGAACACTTGAATGGTCTATCTCCTGTGTGGACTAGGCTGTGCCGCTGTAGATAAAATTTTTTTGAAAAACACTTATCACAATCGGGACACTTGTACACTTCCTTCTGTCCTGTGTGAGTTAGGATATGAGTCCGAAGATGTCCGCTTTGTTGAAAAGTCTGATTGCATTGGGAACACGTGTAAGGGTGTTCTCCTGTGTGTTGCCGGATGTGCTCATTAAGATTTTCTTTACGCTTAAAAGTCTTCTGACAATAAGAACACTCATGGAGTCGATCTTCCGTGTGGGTCGAGATGTGTCGTTGAAGAGTTGATTTTTGTGAAAAAGCCCTATTACAGTGGGAACACTTGAATGGTCTTTCTCCTGTGTGGATCAGGCGGTGCCGCTGTAGATTGGAGGAGATTGAAAAACACTTATCACAATCGGGACACTTGTACTTGTACGCCTCTTGTTGTTCCTCCTCGCTTCTATCCTCATCATCAATTGAATCCTCAGAACACTGATCATCTGTTGGAAAACCGCTTTCGCATTCCTCACTTTTTACTTGAGTTTCAACCTGATCCACGTCATAGAATATCTCAAAGTGCTCTTCCTCGAGTAAATCTTCATCAATGGGCTCGTTCTTTACTTGAACCTCGAACTCGTCTCTTGTTAGTTCACCTTCCTCAGCCAATAGTTCTTCGTTTTTTTCTATTTTTACTTTGCAGTGATCTTCCTTGCCGTTGTTGAAGTTGCAGTTCTCTCTCTCGTAGTCAGATACTTTGCATTTTCCTTCCGCCAGCCCGTCCTCTTCCTTGATTAAATCCATAATTGTAGCCTACTGCAGTATGCAGTAACATCTCAGCGTTTCCGAACTGTAATCTTATTGACGGTAAATCTTTGTATTTATACAAATGATTCGAGAAAACAATGCAAAAACAAAAACAAACCTATTTGTTGACTACAGAATAGAGTGCCCGCTTCTCTTACGGTAAAAAAAATACCAAGAGACTAGAGGTGGAGAAACATCGATGAAAACATCGATTGAAATTTTTTGAAATGTTTGGGAACATCAATGTTTTGTTGGGAAACATCAATGTTTTTGTCACATCCCACAAGTAAGGGATGAACTTTTTAATTTATTTTTAAGAACACTTTTTTTTTTTCGTTTTTCTTCAAAACATCGTTGGAAAACAACGAAAAACTTCGATGTTTTTTTTCATCGATGTTTTTTAATTAAACATCGATGTCAGCAAACATAAATGTTTCTCCACCTCTACAAGAGACATCTAATTATATACTGAAATATATACTACCACCGTCGAACTTGCTTTTGGCTGAGCGGAACAACATTTTCCAGCAGTTTCGGGCGAGTTTTCATCGGGAAAATTGAAATGCATTTCAATTCAGACCATTTTGCGCGTCCCAGTGAATGACACTTGATATAGCGATGGGACTAATTGCGGGTCGCTGTGAATGGCATTTGCTGTAGCGCTGGAATAATTACTGATTGCTGTGAATGGCAGTTCAAGAGATGGAGCCTATACGCGGTCCGAATATTAAATTTTAAATTATTTACTACATGGAAAATAAATTTAAATTTATGTTTCGCCAGCCGTTGTCAATATTTTTTATTCGCCAAAGCCAATAAGGCTTGTCCACTATGCTGCATCGCACGAAATGCAGAATATGAGTTTATTAGAACAAAACTGCATTTAGCTTTTTCTTTAAGAAACATCTGTTTTTTTAATTTGGTTTTAACTTGGCAGGAAAACAAATTATCAAAAAAAATTATCAATAAAACTAACGAGCCAGACGTCATTTGTAGTTCGTCCTGCACTAATATTTTCGTTCATCTGAAAAAACACCCATATTTAAAAAGTTGTTTTTTAACGAAATAATCGATTTATTTATTTTTTGTTATGGGTCAGGATGTGTCTTTCAAGACTCCATTTTATTGGAAAAGCCTTGTCACAGTGGGAACACTTGTATGGTCGTTCCTGTCCTGTGTGAGTTAGGGTATGAGTCCGAAGCTGCCTGCTTTGTTGAAAAGTCTTATTGCATTGGGAACACGTGTAAGGGTGTTCTCCTGTGTGTTGCCGGATGTGCTCATTAAGATTTTCTTTACGCTTGAAAGTCTTCTGACAATAAGAACACTCATTGAGTCGATCTTCTGTGTGGGTCGAGATGTGTCGTTGAAGAATTGATTTTTGTGAAAAAGCCTTATTACAGTGGGAACACTTGAATGGCCTTTCTCCTGTGTGGATCAGGCTGTGCCGCTGTAGATAAGAATTTCTTGAAAAACACTTATCACAATCGGGACACTTGTACTTGTACGCCTGTTCCTCCGGGTGAGTAACGAGGTGGGTTTGGAGACGTCTCAGATTCGAAAAAGACTCGTGACAGTGAGAACACCTATAAGGTCGTTCCCCTGTGTGGTCCTTAATGTGTCTTTGAAGACTTTCCTTTCGTGTAAACGACTTGTGGCAATAGCTACACACGACCGGTTCCGCAGTATGAGCACGCATATGTTTTTTGAAAGTTATATCTTGAGCAAAGGTCTTTGAGCACAGAGAACACTTAAATGGTCGTTCCCCTGTGTGCTTCGAAATGTGTTCTTGAAGACTGCCTTTTATTCTAAAGGACTCGTCGCAATAGCTACACTTGAATGGTAGATTCCCTGTGTGGATGATGCTGTGACGTTGAAGAATCGTTTTTGTTCTGAAGGACTCGTCGCAATAGCTACACTTGTACGGTCGTTCTCCTGTGTGGAGCCGGAGATGTACACGAAGAGGTGTTTTACCCGAAAAAATCTTTTGACAGTAGGAACACTGTAGCTCTTTATCTAGTTGTTCCTCCTTGTTTTTGTCCTCATCATCAACTGTATCCTCAGAACACTGATCATCTGTTGGAAAATCGCTTTCGCATTCCTCACTTTTTACTTGAGTTTCAACCTGATTCACGTCATAGAATACCTCAAAATGCTCTTCTTCAAGTAAGTCTTCATCAATGGGCTCGTTCTTTACTTGAACCTCGAACTCGTCTCTTGTAAGTTCACCTTCCTCAGCCAATCGTTCTTCGTTTTTTTCTATTTTTACTTTGCAGTGATCTTCCTTGCCGTTGTTGAAGTTGCAGTTCTCTCTCTCGTAGTCAGATACTTTGCATTTTTCTTCTGCCAGCCCGTCCTCTTCCTTGATTAAATCCATAATTGTAGCCTACTGCAGTATGCAGTAACATCCCAGCGTTTTCGAACTGTAAACTAATTGACGGTAAATATTTATATTTATACAAATAAATTGAGAAAAACAAACAAAACAAACTATAACTGCAGAATAGAGTGCCCGCTTCTCTTACGGTAAAAAAATACCAAGAGACATCGAATTATTTACTGAAATATATACTAGGTTACAAAAATGCAGTATTAAAGGGACCGCCAAAAAAATCTCCAGTTGAATTAAAAAAAAGGGGAAGCTCGAAATCAAAGACCCGCGCTAGATCCGGATAAGCATCATTAACAAGTTTTGCGGTGACCGACATAAAGAAGCTTATCCACAAGGAGCGCGGCCGCTAAATACTGGACAGCGGCAATGGTTTACGAGGTGTCCAAAGCACTATGGCCAAAATACAACCCAAAGCGCACTTACGAGCTTCCAACATTTCACAAAGAACAGGACAAGGATGCTGATAGAGTTTTGACGGGACACAGGTCGAATACTTCTCCCAAGTAAGATAATATTAACTGCCACTCCTAGCTATTCCTCCTGTTTCAGACATCACAATGGACCAAACGTTTGATCTTTCTATTTAATCTGAAATAGTTAATTTAAAAAATATTTAAACGCATTTCCTTTGAATGGCAAACGGCAATGTGACCATTCCACGGTTAAAGGGTAATTACCGCGCTACTCTTTCTGAGCTGCTTACTTTACCCTTTATCAAACCGAATCAAAACATCAGTTTATCATAGAGATAAACTTAAGCGTAACATGATTTGCTTTCCAGAAAGCATGCTAAAGCGAAGACGGCTATATATAGCCGGCCTGGCTGGTCTGGGCCTGATAATTTTGGTTTCGGTTTACAAATACGGTTCCGAGGATTCATCCATATCTGGACCTCAAAATTGCTTTTTCTGTGATTTTGCCCATCATAGGCCTAGTTCCAGAGGTCCGAATCCAAATCTAGAGGTGGAAACGGAGGAATATGTCATCTTTAAGGATAAATATCCGGCTGCCCAACACCACTACTTGGCGATTCCCAAAGAGCATTTGGAAAGCTTCAGCGTCCTCAACAGGTCCCACCTGGGACTGGGTAAGTGGATAAGCCACGTTTCAAATACATATACTAATGAGATTATCTTGGTATCTACAGTCAAGCGGATGGAGCTGGGCATGATCGAGCTGCTGAAGTCGAAGAATGTAGATCCATCCGATGCTATAATTGGGTTTCACATACCGCCCTTTATCTCGGTGAAGCACCTTCACCTGCACGGCATTTATCCGCCCTCGGATATGAACGTCTTCAATAAGATAAATTTTCTGTCCTCATTCTGGTTTAAAACGGTCGTAGGAGACATTATAATTAATGTTCATATAAACTGATTCTCGTGTCATTTTAGTCCACTGATGCAATGAGAGACTTGGAGGACCAGGAACTGTAAAAAGACGGCAAGAATACTTTTAAGTGCTTACTTTTATATCATAATTAAGATTTAACATATACCTGATTTCCTGTGACTGACAATCTAACCAGTGATGCCTCCTCGTAGGCCAACTCTGAAACCCTCCTTTTTTTTCTGTACAAATTTTTAATGTCTATTTCTACTTAGACCAAAAAAAAAGTAGATAAAATAAAGCTGGCCGGGAATATATTTTAAAATGTTTAAGTGTTTTTTGTACCCATCTACAAGGCCCAATCGAATTTTAACGGCAACTTAATCGAAAGTCGTTTGGGCATCGCTGACTCCGCGTGAATACCAAACCGCCGCAGTGTTGCAAAGCGCCCACTCGTTGGCTGCTTCTTCTTGCACGCATCGCTGTCGGCGTTGCGCTGTGAATGGCGCACAGAAACAGATATTAGAAACGCTGCCCTCGGAGTTTGTTTTAATTTTTGCACCGAGATTTGCGTTGGCCCAAGCGAACGCGATCGCAACTGCACGGGATTGCCCACGGCCACGGATAGCAATTAGCGAACGGAGAGATGTGGCCGCAAACGCTGGAGATGTCGCGGGACGAGTGCCGAGGCATGCTGCGTCGACTGGGTGAGAGCGCTTGGATTGTCCCCAGAAGTCTCCCGGATCCGTGGAGCTGGCGAGGACTGCCGCCCGAGCTGAGTTCCAGCATCTAATCCACATTTTGGCGCTGTGCCTTGTCCGTTTTCCCCTGCAGAACTCGAGTCCTATTCGCATGTGGTGAGCGTTTTTCGCGCCCAAGGAGCGCTGAGTGAGCCGAAGGCGAAACTGCTGGAGGAACTGCGCCAGTTGTTCCACATCACCCAGGAGCGGCACCGCGCCGAGGTTCGGCGAGCGGCTAACGACGAGCAGCTCAGCACCATTGCCGAGAAGTAAGAGATCCGAGCGGGTAGTCGCCACTTGCGCGCTTTTCTCCTCTCTAAAGCCCCCTCCGTGTGTGTATCCCTTGCAGCGTCTGCGGCCCCAATACCTGGCAGGAGTGGTCGCGAGAGGGACGCCGGCCCTATCCGCTGCTTCCCAGGATCAGTCCCCAAACGGCGCTCAGCATCGTGGCCAATGATCTGGCCCAGAAGGCCTTCGAGGAGAATGCAAAACTGGCGACGCCCGCCGAAACGGGCGTCCACTTTGGCCATGCCCTCATCGAGCAGGCCTCGTTCATGAGCGCTAAGCACGGCTGGATGGGCGGCAGGAACCAGGACCCCCCCACGGTGATCTTAGAGGAGCCGGTGAGTTATATAATCCCTACAGCGGGCGTTCGTGCGTTTTTTTTCCATCCTCATCTCTCGAGTGTGTGGGCAGTGAAAGTGCAGACTGTACCTCTCGCATTGCGCGTCCGGTGGCTCACTGCTGGCGGCAGGCGACTTAAAAAGGTGCCCATGGGGGCTCTCCCACCCTGAATATTGTTCATCTTGAAAGTTGTGTCCCGAAAACTGGGTTTTCCTTTAACTAAGTTAATTGGAGGGAAAAGTGTCCCATTAAAACCCCGTCCAATTGGAATGTTGTGTTCCAAGTGGAATGGTCAAAAAAGGGCGGAAAAACAAATAGAACTATTAAGAGTTCCGTTTTTTAGCATTATCCTATTAATTAGTTCAAAGCGGACTTCTTGAGTGCTTTATTTTTGTGGCTATATCTTTCCTGGCCAATCAGAGAAATTTAACATTAACTGCCATTAACAGCCAACTGTGAGTATCTGTTAACCTTGCGCTGTTAAAAAGGTTACTGTTAGCGCGAAAAAAAGTTATCGATAGTCGTTAACATTTTCAACCATTCAAATCTGATTTTAAACGGGATTATATAATACAGTCAGAAAAAAACAGAAGACCTTTTTTAATATGATATATTTAAAATGCGATTATATTTTTAAATTTTATAAGTGTTTTATTTTTGATAAAAGAAAAATAAATATTTTTCTTTTTATTTTGTTAAATTGTTGGTATTATAGTTCTTTATATAGTTTAATTCCCTTAAAAATGTTAAATTCTTTATTGGAAACTCCTTTTTCTGGCTAAGTTTTTCTATTAATCTTAATTTTTTTGCATTTGAAATAAAGAAAGAACTTATAATTAATATTCCCGCTAAATACCGTTTCTTCCTCCCTTCTCCCCCCCAGTTCAAGGTGCCCGATGTGCCCAACGAGGTGAAGAAGATGACGCAGAAGCGCAAGGAAAATGACAGCGGTGTGGATGGTGGAAAACCCAACAAGAAGCGGCACATGCAACACCAGCAGACTCTCCAGTCTCCCCACCAGCAGCAGCAGCAGCATCAGCAGTCGACTCCATCGCCCAACACTGCCAGCACCGAGGAGGGCGATCCCTTGCCCGTGGAGAAGCGTCTCAGTCCGCGGACTGCGCAGCAGCGCTTCTTCTACCAGCAGCAGGTGAAGCACAAGCAGCGTTTGGCCAACAAGCGGAATCTGGCCAGTGGCATAGGCTCTCCCTCGCACGCAGGAAGTCCTGTGGGCGGCAGAAATGCGGCAACATCATCTGCGGGCGGAGAAGCCACACCGGCGAAGAGGATAGCAGCTCCGGCCAAAAGTGGGAGGCGGGCACAGAAGCAACTGCAGCAGCAGCAGCAACAGAAGTTGCACCAACACCTGCACCAGCAGCAGCAGCACCAACAGCAGCAGCAACAGAAAGTATTATTGCAATCGCCGGAGGCGGTGCCCAATCATTTGGTGGTGCAGCCACACGTGGAGTATGTTCTCGATGAGGCGCTAAAGACGCTGGCGGCCACCAGTTCACCGTCGACACCCACACCCACGTCCACAGCCACGCCGCCCTACACCTTCTTCAACGACCCAAGGCCACTGGTCACGCTAAAGCCTTTGAAGCCCCTGAAGCCCTTTGTTTATGGGCCGCAAAGCGGATCGGCGGCGGCAGCAGCGGCTGAAATTGGTTCGCCAACCACTCCAGGCGCTCGGGGATTTGCCAATTCGCCCATCGTTTTCAAGGACAAGCTGCAGGCCTCGCCGGTGCAGGTGCAGGTGCAGACCCAGAATCAGAGCACACCCGTCAAGAAGTACATCGTGGAGGAGAGGCAGGCGGACACTACATCTCCGTCTGCTGCTGCTGCTGCAGCTACTACTACCACCACCACCCCCATACCCATTTCCACCGCAAATCTTCCTCTGACGCCCCAAATCATCAGTGTCCAGCAGATCCCAGCGCCGCCGATGGGCGCCAAATTGAGGCCGGCAGCGGTGCCCTCTTCGCCCACCAGTAACTCCACGACGCTCCTGCCGCCGGGCACCAAACTCACGCCCAAAAAGTTCAATCTCTTGGACGGTGGCGCTGAGGCGAAACCGAAAACCTTGCCCAGTTCGGCGGTTCGCCTGCTGCCGTACACGGAACCCATGGGACCATCGTCTCCCCTGAAGGACTCCCGGGTAACACCGCTGAGCAGCGCCTCCACCGTGAATATCATCAAGAATATACCAGCTAGCAGTTTGAATAATACCCTGATAACGCCGCTGCCAGTGTCCGGAGCAGCCACGATGCCGGCCAATCTCTTCAGAGCGAAGGTGACAACGCCTCAAATAAAGGGTGCTGGAGGAGCAGCGACCGGAGTGGCCGTTATTGGTGGTTCGTCGGGAGCAGGGTCCACAGCAGCAACGGTAGTAACAGCTGCCACGTCCCCCCAAATCCTCGGGAACATCAAGTTAACCACCAGCTCGGGGGGAGCGGCAACAATCAAACAGGTGCCAAGCAGTGCCCTCAGAAACATTAAGATTTGCTCGCCGAACGGCAAGGTGTTCCTGCAGCCAGGCAAGCTGCCAGCAGGAAGCATCATCCACAAGCTGAACAATGCGAGTGCAGGATCCGCGGGATCGCCGACAGGTCTATCGCCTTCAAATCTGCCAGCGAGGGAGCAAAGGATCAGCATACAGAAGATGCAGATACTGCAGCCGCAGCCACAGACCACAGGCAGTGGGAACAGTGCAGCGGCGGGAGGCAGCAGCCCCACCACCGCTAGTGCCAAGCTGCCAGGCAGCAGCGCCGGCAAACCCACCACTGTTACCTTCTCCACAACGAGCGGTGGCAAGAACAATCTCGTCTTCCTGCCAGCGAGCGCGGCGAGCGGCATGAGAGCCCTTACGCTGGCCACCAAGCCCAAATCGAATGTGCTGGTCATCGGAGCGACAACATCCACGGCCCCACCGACCAGCATCAGTAGTGCCACATCTCCCAGTCCAGCAGCGGGGGCCAAACCCAAGCCCAATCAACTCATCACCGAGGACACACCCATCGATATCATCAATATGCCCATTATTGTGGCGGATAATGGCACCACAACGGAGCTCAAGCAGGGTTCGGTGATGAAGACGACCTCACCGCTGGTGGTCTTCAATGCCACCGACTGGGAGATGGAGCTGGACCAGGCAGCCACCAAGGCGACAGGGAGCCAGGGCACCAAGCAGGGAGCCCTCAACGACGACGATGTCATAGTCGAGGAAGACGAGGAAGAGCTGGAGGGAGATGTGGTGGTTGAAGAGCAGATTGAGCAATCATCCAACATGGACCTCAACAATCGCAGTGAGTTGGGAAACTAGGGCTGATCTTGCTTAGAAGTTCTCATATTTTCCTTCCCCTTTTCAGTCATTGAACTACATCCGGAGGATGACAGTGCCATCGAGTATGTGGACATGGATCTGGAGCAGCCCATCGAGATAGAAAGCACCAGCAACATATCGCCAGAGACGACCACCACTACCTCTTTGAAGGCAGCCATCGTTCCAGCATCTCCCCAGCAGCAGCAGCAGAAGCCCTTGGAGCAGCCACTGACAGCAGGAGCGGCTGCAGCTTCTCTGTAGATTAGTTACCTTAAACGATCCCCCATTTCGACAGAGATTCGAGTGAGAGAACGCACACAGCACAGACCCGGTTCGAATTAGTTTTAGTTCGTAGTTTAGCCTCAATGTCAAGAGTTTCCTTTTTACTTTTACTATTATCGCAAAGTGCAAGATTATCGTTAATAACCATTCAATGCTAATTTCTGGAGCCTATAAGTTTAAAGTGGAGAGCGAGAGCTCGAAAGCTAAGTTAAGTTGCCAAAATCATATACACAACAGCCCCCCCCATTGTTCTAAACATTTAAAGTATAATATCATGGAATTTGTGTTAGTTTTTAGTTTTATTTAGTTTTTCATTTCATCAAATGTTCTGCGATCTGCAAACCCTGGAATCCCCCTTCACTCTCTCCTTTATCCTGTAAATAGGGCAGATCCCTCCTCTGCAGAACGTTACCTTAATTTTGTATAGCTTTGTATATAGAGTCCACCATATATCTTTGATTCTTCATCGCCCTCATCTCTTTTGCCTAGCATAAATTCGTTTTTACTTTAGTTTAAGCTTAAACCACACAAAAAATTCGACAGTTTACAGAAAATAAGAGAATGAAAGTAAAAGAAAATTGTTTAGACATTTCAGCTTGAAAGATTTCTTAATTACATGAGATTATAGACCCTAGATCAGACCCAACACGACCCGGAACACACATATGTAAATATCAGAATGAATTTCGAAATGCAAACCTTATATCGCATTATATATATAAATATACATATGTATAGAGACACACACACACCAGGAACGAGGAGAACTCATGCTAAACAGATGATTAACCATTAACGATTTATTTAGATTTTAAGTATTTTATGCGTCGTAAATTTTGTAAATTCAAATCTTAAGAGGAACGTTGTAACTTTTAAGAGACCAAAAGCCCAAAAATGAAAACAAAACGAAAAAGCATCTGAGAATTTTCTCCCCTCCACAGAAAGTTTAAATAACGTAATACAAAAAATATTGTTGAACAATGCGTGTCGCTGTAAAATCTTTAGCATAGAAATTTTAAACGAAATAAATTTAAATGTAAAAAAACACTTTGTCTTTTGTTATGGTTTTTTATATGTACAAACATATATCAATATAATTTCACAATACACAATCCTGTCACTTAACATGTTAACTTATTGCTGTTGCCAGAGAATCTGAGTGGTGATTTGAAAAAACTATTCGTGTATAAAGGAGCTTGGTTAGCGCAAAAAAAGGCGAATTAGTCTAGATTTTAGGTAGGTAGGTAGGTGTTTCGTTTTGGGGTTCAGTTCCGACCCAGGGTCATGCCCCTGCCCCAGGGATTCTCAGGGGCCTGTCGCGGTGGTGCTCTGCTCTCCGGTGGCACTCCGAAGCCACCAAATCCGCCGGATACGTCCGGCACAAGGCGCTTTCTGCAAACAGAGAGAGTTGAATCAATATAAATCCGATTTTAACCCTAAAATCCCCAAAGTTTGAATATTATAGGTAAATCTAGTTGAAGAAGGTTAAAGTTAAGAGACAGGGATGCCACAGAAATCGCTCTTATTATGAAATTAAGTCAAATTCTGTTTAAAATCATGTTAAAGGTATCACAAGTTAAATAAGTCAAAAGATTAATACTGAATTTTGTGCCTTAACAATTTCATTGCACACTTTTGGACACTCTTTTAATTGATTTAAAAGCCATAGCAATTTCTGAGGCAAATATCCGACTACATTTCAATAGCGATTTCGATTTTCATTGCGATTTCTATGGCATTTCTAATCTACTTAAATCAGGTCAAACTTCCGACTACATTTCGACACAAAGAAACCCTACTAAAGCTGTTCAATATTCATATTTTTACTCTGCTTCTTCTCTTTAACTTACAAGAACTGCGGTGTTTCCAGCAGGGCCGTGCCGCCCAGATCCTGCGAGTATTGGAACTTGAAGAAGTAATAGACATGACCGTTGAAGATGCCCACCAACGAGGCCAGGGAGCTGCAAAATGGATGAATATCCCTCATAAGAAAAAGCTCACAGGTAAGAGATATCCCCCTAAATGCCAACTTACAAGTGGAAAATGAACTCAAAGGCGGCCAGCACCCAAGGCAGGTACATGGCCTTGAAACGAGTTCCGAACCAAAAGGTCACGGTTACGTCCTTGTTTAGCTGACACCAAATGTAGGTGATCGCCAGGACCAGCATGTCCATTAGGAAGTATACGTTGAACAGCATTCCGCCGATATTCGCCAGCACCGCCGACACCATCAGCAAATACAGATAGTCCGACGGACTTCGCCCATACTGATCCTTCTCCAGCTTGGAGCTGTACTGCACGATGAAGAAGCAGTTGATGAGGAAGTGGAATGCCGTGTTCGACGAGATGGGGAACACGAAAAGTGAGGTCACGCAGCGCCAGAGCTGCAGCTTCCCAAAGACGGCGGATCTGTCCAGATGGAGCCAATAGATTGGGATGATGTCGAATCGGCAGAGGAGGCTCAGGCCAACGGTGGCTGTTAGCCAGTAGCGCGTGAAGCGGGGCAGGGATCGGTACCACGTGCCAGCGTCCATTGTGTATTGCTTGCTTCCTATATTTATTTGTACTTAATTCATTAATTTACTTGTTTTCCTTGCCGTGATTGGGGTATTTTTGTTGCTTTACGTGTCTTTCCAAGCAGTGTTGCCAGATAAAAATTTTGCTTTCCCCCTAAAAAATCTCAAAGAGTCGATATTTCCCCCTAAAAAATCCAGTCTTCCCCCTAAATTTAAAAAAAAACTATTAAATTCAAATAATTAAGAGAAGAAATATGTTTTTATGACGTGGGAATGTTGCAAAGCGAAAAAATGTCGGTGGAATAACAGTTCTAAGTATCTTATAGGCGATAGGAAAATCGTGGGCAGTATTTAGTTTGATATTTTTGCCTATTTATGTGACTTCTGTGCTTGGCAATATTGATATTAAAAAAAATAGATTTTTTCAAAACATTTAAATCAATCAGTTTCGAAAAAAAGCAAAACATTGGGGTATTTTTGTTGCTTTAAGTGTCTTTCTAGGGATGACACAAATCTCATTTCGCAGCGAATGGCAAAAGTGTCGTGACTATCGTTTGGGTGGCCGTCAGTGCTGCCAGCTCTTCGAGTCATTAAAAAGCTAAGCTTGCCTATGAAAACAGCTATAAAAAAGCTTAAAAATAGCTAAACAGGCCTCGAAACTTCTTTCTTCGAAAAGGTTGGCAGCACCAAATGACTTTCTTGAGAGGTTTTTCGGGGTTTCCCCTGGAAATTCTAGATCTAGTCGGAAAATAGTTAAACTGGCAGCACTGGTGACTGTGTTTCGACATGCAACAAGCGAATGTTTAGCGGAAGATTTGCTTTCTCCAGTTTTCGAACATTCCATACCCTATCAAAAACGGGTTATATTTATTTGAGCGTTATAAATCATAGATTTATATTTATTAATATTTTTTCCCTGGGGGGCAAGTGTGTACATATACTTAATGCCCTAGAGTCGCAATGAATATAAAAATATATTTATAAAATTATGTTTTTCAGTCATTTCCGAGTATAGCGGAAATTATTCTTGGTTTTAGTTGCCTCCCAGCGTGATTCCCCGTCCCCAGGAATAATTAGGATTCGCTTGGGCAGCATACCTGCTCTCTGAGGGCACATTAAACCCACTGGAGCCACCATGGACATCAGGCAGGATGCGCTTACTGAAAGCAGAGATAGACGGAAATTTATAAGAAAAATATATTATATTTGTGAATTTAAAATTATTCGTAGGCATACGCTGACCTCGAGTTTATCAAGCAAATAAGGAATTTTTATAAGAAAAAAACAGGAAGAGCTACGATTATTTTTTAAGATAAGATTAAGTATGTACTCACAGTATACGAGGTGTTTCCATCAAATTGGGATACTGGAACTTGAGAAAATAGTAAATGTGGCCATTAAAAATGCCAACGAAGGACTCCAGGGAACTGCAAGGATCAAACTATTCATTATAAACATATAAAACAGTTTTTATAATAAAGAGCATACAAGTTAAAGATGAAATCAAAGGCAGCTAGCACCCACGGCAGATACATGGCCTTGAAACGTGTTCCGAACCAGAAGCTCACAGTCACATCCTGGTTGAGATGACACCAAATGTAGAGCACGGACATAACTGTCATTTCCATTAGGCTGGACACTTCCAGCAGGAATCCTCCGACATTAGCCAGGACAGCTACAATGATTAAGAGATACAGATAGCCAGCCGGACTCCTGCCAAATTGATCCTTCTCCAGCATGCCACTGTAGGTCACCAAAAAGTAGCAAAGGATGAGGAATGGAAACGCCGTATTTGGGTTGATGGGGAAAGCCACAATCGAGGTGAGGCACCGCCACCACTCCCAGCGGTAGTAGATCATCCTCCAGTCAAGCTCCAGCCACTCGATGGGCAGCAGGTTAAAGCGGCTGACAAAGCAACTGACCACCACAGTGGTGGTGAACCAGTATCGGGTTAATCTCGGCAGAGATCGGTACCAACTCATTATCATCCTGAATCCGTATCCCAGGCGCGGCTCAAGTTAGCTCAAGAATGATTCAATACTGCCAGCTTATTGCGAAAGTTGCATCGGCATCGGTGCTTATTCTTTGTTTTTTACATATATGCACTTCTAGGGATGCGCCGAAGTTGCAACTGGCTGGGAATGGCAAAATATCGCGGCAATCGTTGCAGGTCGCAAAAAGAAGCTTTTTTGCCAATTGTACATCAGCTTGAAGCGCCAAAACTTTGAAACTGAGCTTTTGAAATTGACTTAAAGCTTTCAGAAACTCAGAAATATTTAGTATTAACTAGGGATTTATGTAAAAATTACCTATAATATGAGAATAATTACCTGAATATTAGTCTAAATAAATAATAGGTAATTCCCCACCAATCTAATTAAGGTGGTAATAACTAAAATAAAAGCTAAAGTTTGTGGGGAGAACATAAACTTCATTTAAGAATGAAAGGAAAATGTTTCCAAGCTCACATATTATTCATAACAAATTGCAGCTTGATCGGACAAATAATGTAGAATTCAGCCAGAAAGTATGCTATGAAAACAGAATTTAATTTATTATCCTTAGAGCGGATATATTAAAGTTACCGGGAAAGTTCGTAATAAGGTGAAGGGCCTTCAAATGGGGCAAAACGATGACAAAACTAAGAGTTTACTTTTAGTAAAGATTTCTAAAATTATTATTTAATTTAATTTTAATCTCTTCGTTTTCTGTATTATGTATTTAAGTTATTTTAGTATATTTCTTAATTAAAAGCAACATATAATTAAACAAAGCTAAATTTAAGTTGATTTATTATAATAACTCCAGTTTCCTTCCTTCAACCTTCATCCTTGACGCGAATTAATTTGAAATTTCTTAAAAATAATAACCATTGGAAACCCTCTTTATTCGTGCCTATAAATTCGGATGCGTTCTATGTTAGTTCATTATTATTATTTTAAGTGAGCCCCCTTCCTACTCCTTCCACTTTTCACCTTTGATCCCGCAATTTGTGATTTTTTGTGGTAACATTTTTCTTTTGGCGACTGACAAAGAGATGGGCAACAACAAAGGCCACAATCACACACACACACTCATACGCAGGACACTTAATTCATAACAGACGAGAGCACACAAATAAATAGCGCAAAATTCGGTTCTCGTTTTTTGGCAACTTTTTGTGGTATCTTTGTGAGATGCCTTTGTGAGCTACCTAAAAAAAAGTACGAAATTTTTGGACAGGTAAGAAGCGTGTGCCACTCACTCACACATATACGCACACATGCACACACGAACGCACACGTTTGCAATGCAGTGGTGCGAAATTAATCAACTTGGAAACTGTGCGCTTTTCCAATATCCTGCATTCTCGAGTGGAAGCCGCTGTGCTGATTAATTTCCAAGAAATAGTACTCGCCACTGTAGCAAAAGCGACGAAGTAGAATATTATTGAGCTCGCATTTGTTTGGCTAATTTTTAAGTATATTTTTTTTGTAACGAAAGTAAAAGCCGGTAAAGTTCAAGTTTCAAGTGCCCAAAAAAAGCAAAAAAACGCAAACAGATAAATAAAAATGCCAATGCATCAAATGGCAAGTGCGTGGGTGTGACTGCGATGGCGATAGCTTTCGTGTGTGGGTGCCTGTTGAATTTCCAGCCTGCGAATTTGAGAGAAAGTGAGAGCGAGAGAGAGAGAGAGGGCGTTGCAGCGACGAGAGAGCAACAGTAACAAAATGTCGAGGCTAATCAAGTGTGCGTGTGTGTGTGAGTGAGTGAAGACACACCCACCGATTGGCCATACACAAGCACGGGTGCCAGAGCAGTGCGACGCATGCGCTGCCATTTTTGGTGCGTTGACTGCGCTGCTCCCTGCCATTTGATACGCCCCCTAACGGTGTTTCCCCGATGATCATTAAGCTACACCCGCACACACACACACTTAGAGATGCCTTACGCACCCCCATTACATAGAAAGGGTCTACGGCTTTATTTACCTATCCGCTGAGCCTTTTGCCCGGGAACTCACCTGGATCTCTTTGGGTCTCAAACTCACCTGGCTCTGTCATTTTGTCGCTGCCAACGATGCACTGAGAGAGTAATTGTCTAAGACGCGAACCTTAATTGTATAATTTTAGATTTTTAAGATGTTTTCTAAGATAACAGATTTTTGGGAAGATTTTTCGGGAATACCATTATTTAAGGGAGGATAAATAAATATGACTAATAAAACACATATCAAGATACAATATTGAATTTAGAATGAATTTTAGTTAACTTTAAAGAATATTAACAATTATAAGTTTCTTAGATTTAATTTTTTTTTTTAATATTTCCCTTTTCCTTCCATTTCTTTCAGTGTGCTCGCTCATTTCGTTGCGTTCTATGTAGAGAAGACGGCCATTTCTCCACTCCCTACACTTTCGTCCTCGGCCGCTCCTTCACTGCGTCTTTTATTTAATATTTTATATGCAAACATTTTATTATCCCTTTTCCAACTTGTGCTGTCGTCGTTTTTTCCTGCCTTGAATTTTGGCTTTTGTCCATTTCAATTGCTGTAATGAATGCCATATCTCCTCTCCATTCCTCTCCTTTCGCCTCCAGGAGCTCTTCCCCGTCCTTTGCTCTTCCTTTTGCTTTATTGTTGCAGACACTTGAGGTGTGGAAAATGCAAAAAGTTGATTTCTTGAGAGCTTTGTGGAAAAGTCTCCTAGAAAAGTTGTCGTTATTAAATGGAATAATTCTGCCTTAGGAATCCTGGCATTTGTTGTTGTAATTTCTTAAAATTTTTAGGGAAGGAAGATGATAATGGAGGAGTTATCTAGAAATATGGGAAAAGGTATTTAATTTATAAATATTTTAGCATTCTAAGAGTTATTAGTGGTTTCAAAGCAAGTTTTTAATTTAATTTTAGTAGAAAATAATACTATTTTCTTTGTACCAAATTGATGAGTGATGTACAATATTATATATTCTCTTCATTTGCTTTTCTCTATTTATAAACTTTGATTTTTTCTCATCAAAATGCCTATCCCTTGAAAATCCCACCCTATAGTCGCTGTAGTTTCTACAAAATGAACATAAATAGTTACCGGAGTGCAATGGGTCCTTTTCAGATCGGTTCCCAAAGCGAAAGAATACGAGATCTCCTGCCAATTGTGAATTCCCAATGCGTTTTTTCCGCCTCGCTCTACGCATGGGAATTTCGTGCAGTCTTTTGACATTTGCCTTGCATCTAATTACTGTAATTATTTGATTAAAAAATCTCCCAGGGTGCTCAATCGTTTCACCTTTTTGCCATCACCGCCTCCTTTCCCCTCTCGTCCTGGGCAGGGTCCCTTGCTCTCTCCCATTCCCCTCTCTCTCTGCATCCATCTCTATTACAGCGAAACAATGGCATCGCATGAGTGTATTTGTTCGCTCGGTTGTCATGGCATCGGGTGAAAACTCTGATGCGGAGCATATTTCACAGGCCCCGATTTGGTAGCTGCACAAAAATGTGATTCCATAGAGGGCATTTTTGGCTGTGTTTTGCGTTTTCTGTTTTCGGTTTTTGCCTTTGCCCTGCGATTTCGATAATGGCCCAGCGGGAAAGAGCGCGAGAGGGGGGCACCCAAATAAAAAAAGGAAAAATGGAAACTACTGTTAAATAGAATATACAGTAGGTGCTGAGTAGTTGGAAAGTTTGGTAAGATATACATAGATTCTAAAGGCAGATTTTCTATTTTCTCTTTTATTATACATTTCTTTTATTTAAAAGGTATAAACTATAAAATATGTTTTTAATTAATACTAACAAGTCGGAAAGCTACAGTCGAGTGTGACCGACTGTGAGATACCCGGTACCCAAAGCATTGTGGGTGAAATTGAATAGCACATGAACATGGAAAAAAAAATGTTGACAAATGAAGATAAATATTCCTAGAAACATGTTGAGCAACACTCAAAAAAGACAAATGTTGCTAGGAACATGTTGAGCAACACCCAACAAAGACAAATGTTGCTAGGAACATGTGCGATCTCAACATCTCTCTCTCTTAGTTTTATTAAACATAAGAGGCATGATTCGATCTTATTTTAAAATATGTTGCATACTTTGGCGCGCTTACTACAGGAGTCTATTATTTAAATAGGGTTTTATCCCTCGAAAGGGTGCGATCTTTGAAATATGTATATATGTATATTATTTGAAGTATTTAATAGATCTTGAATGCATTTTGACAAAATTATTTGTAGAATAATAAAGCTTTTAAGTAAGCAAAATATGATTTTTATATTGTTTTCTAGTATTTTTTAAATTATATTAATAAAGCAAATTATATGTATAACTGTAGTTATTTTACTATTAACTCTTAATATATATTAAAAATAAAATATTCCTAAAAAACCAAAGATCATATTCTAAACATTCCATATAAAACAACAAATGTTGTTATTTAAATAACAAAACAATAATTTAAAAAGCTCTTTTTAAGCGAGTCAACTTTACATTGAATTAATTTAATTACTTATCAGTAAGCTTTTCAAAGTCGAGGACTTCTACCGAGCGACCACTGTGCTCACCTGTGTAAATGGGAGCGCAAAAAGAGGCGAATCACAAGAGCAGCCAGCGACGATGCCAAATTGCAGTGCAAATATGTACACACACAACAGGGGGTGGGGTGCAAAGGGGGGGGGCTGTCTGCGACTACAGGAGGGAGGTTATGTAGGGACAGGCGCTTAGTAAAAGGACAGTTAGCAGCAGCAGCTGCTGCAGGATCGGGGAGAGAGCGAGATGATGAGCATGATGGCGTTAATGGCACGCACACACACTCTTGCACTCGCTTTGGCACCCCCTCTCTTTCGCTTTTTTCCCCCTCCCCTTGGAAAAGGTGCGAGTGAGAGGCCGTATGACATGATAATGACGTTCGCCAACCACTTTCTCTCTTTCTCTTGTGCTGCCAACGGCGCGCTGTCACCGTCAGTTGAGCGAGAGCGAGAGAGCGCGTCGGGGCGCTCGGATTCCATTGAGTTGTTGCTGCTGCCTTTTGACTTTGCCGTCGGCACATTGCCGCCGTCGTGTGGGTGTGCGAGGGAGACGGGAACAGCTCGGCCGGGGAGCAGGCGCTCTCTCATATCGATGGGATTTACCGTTACGTTTCGCCGTCGCCATATTTTCTACGTGGCCCAGGACATCATCTCATCAACATCAACTCTGTTGTTTTTGCTATTTGTTTTTGCCTTAATTTACTTTGGCGCATAAATCAAATATTTACATTCAGAAATTGACGTCTTGAAAGCGCGGTCGCAAAAAACTCACCGTTCGTCCTGCCCAGGAGATCTTTCCTTCCGAGAGTGTTGTGTTGTGCGCGCCCCAGTGTGTGTGTGTGTGTGTAGGATTTAATACCTAAAACAAACAGTTATTTGACCTGCAGCCGATTAGTGAAAACGAGAAAGAAGAAGCGGCCAAAAAAGTGAAAAGACTTGGCTTTGAAGTTGAAAAATAAGAATTACCATTTCCTGCAAAATTCCATCTCAATATTAACTCAAGCTCAAGACATCAAAAAGGGATATTAATTGCTGTGCGTAAACATTCGGGAGCAGATCCTGGCAAATAAAGCGTGCGGAAAAGTCTGGGGCCAGATTTTCCACCTCTCTCATTGGTAAGTTTTCCTGCCAGCCCCGTGTTTGGTTTTCATCTATGCATCTTAATGGTTGTTTGTCTAAGGTTGCTATAAATTAGCAATTTGTGGAGCATATTCCTAATTGGATATTATTTTTTGGCCTTCAGGTGATTGGTATTTGAGTTAACAAAGTTAAAAAATTTTGTAGAAAAATTAAAAGAAATATGAGAAATAGAGCTAGAGGAAAGTTTCCAAGGTTTTTGATTTGAAATCAAACTAAAAGGTGTCTAGAAGTGGCAATTAAGTGTTTGAGGCGCCACATTAAATGCCAATATTTTTTTTATACCATGTCACATTTTGTAGCATAGTTTTAGAGGCATTTTTAAGTGATTTCAAAACGCTAGCGATTTTTGTAACATAAAATGATAAATGTATTGCTTATTTATTTAAGATTAATTTAAATGAACGTTTTTAAGTCTGTTATTTATTTTTTATCTTTATTTTATCCATGTTTAAGCTGGATTTTTGTAAGCGCTTTTAGTTTTTTTAAATAAGGTTTTTTTGGACACAAGCTCAAGATTGATTTATTTAAAAATAAAAGAAATTAAAAAGCGACTTTCTGCAATAGTCTCATAAAGATCTCGTCAAACATAAGCAGCAGGCTTGGGGATATACAGCTGTGTTTACTACTTAGACTTAGCCAAAGTCTGCTGACCAACAGCCTAGTTGGAAATTATAGTGCAATGCAAGAGGCAAATTCACATATGCTTCTACCTTTAATACTGTTCCTTAACTCTAAAACTAAAATATTTTGCTAACCTAGTTCAATATAAGCTACTATATAAGCTCCTTTCTTTTTTGTAATATTTATTACTATTTTTGCAACCGAAAGACCTTAATCCTTGGAGATCCCAACTGGCGACCAGAAGAACTAAAATATTTAAGGCGTCGCCTGTTAAATGCCAAACTAGCCGCTAAGCCGGCCACTCGACTGGTTTTTCGCTTTGCCACTTGCCACTTTTCACTTGGCCCACTGGCGGAAAGCTCAGGGAAACTAAGGAAAAAACAGGGCCACTTGAGGCGAGTGAGAGAGTTGCCCCCGAGCGGCGGCAAAGGTTCAGGCGCGCGCGTGTGTGTGTGTGAAATGAAACGGAAAGTGTCCTTAGAAGCTGCCAACTGAGCGCGACAATCTGTCAAATGTTCAAATGTCGTCGTCGCCTGTCAACGGTCGTCTATCAATTGTTAATGTCACAGACGCCCAGCGTGAAGAAAGGATGTGGCCAGGAGTCGAGGGTGGAGAGTCCTACACTTGAAGGAAATTAAGGAATTAAGCAAAAGCTTGTCTTTGGGGTTCTTAGATTCAATTAGCCAAAAGTTGAGGGGGTTTCAGAGGCATATTTACTCGTAAGTTAATAAAATGTGTGTTTAAAGCTATATATAATTTTAAATAATATATAATTTTATTGATATAAATTTGAGGTTACCTTAAATCCTTTAACTTTATTAAAATTCCTGGATTTTTTCCCATGTAAAATCTTGAGCGACTTCACATGATGTTTTGGCCTGTTTAACTTTCGGCTGACTGGCGCTGGCTTTCTTTATTTTAATTGGGATTTGCGCTGCTGCTGGGCTTGGGCCCAACGCCTTGGCGGGATTCGCCGTATTCGCAGGACTCCCGCCCTCGCTGTCAATCTTCGGCTGAGTGAGCAAGGAGCTGCGGCCTGGAAACGCCACGTGGTTGCTCCTCGTTCCCTCACCTCATAGCCCCTGCGAAATGCGCTTTTGAATAAAACACAATGTGCAGCAGTCCTTTAAAATCGGGCAAAGGAACGGGGGATGGGCACAAAGCGTTTTCCGATTTCTACTTTCCATTTTGTGGTTTCGCTCGCTTTTTATTTGCCTTGGTTTTTTGATTTCCTGACACGGGTACGCCGGCAATCGTTGTGACATTTTAATTGTTTATTTGCACAGAGTCCTTGCGCGGCCTGCCCTCGCTTGTTCCGCATCCTGTATCCTGAGTCCCAGCTTCCAATCCTGCATCCCACTCAAGTGCTCGAGCTTCGTATATATAAATTTATATATATTTTTATTTAGACGTTCCCTTCTTGTGCCTTGCTCTGAGGAATCGAACTTGCTGGCTGTCCTGCGGTGGAGAGTCCTTCGCGGAGTCCTCCACTTTGCGCTACTGGTTAGCGTACATTGGTTAATGTAAATATTTGGCTTTTGTTGTCACTTCAAGTGCTCTCCGCTGCTGTTTATTATTAGTTCGCTTTTTTTATGACCGGGCACTTTGTGTTTTTTTTAACGGCTGTTTTTTAAAGTCGTCTGGGGATTGAGGGATTTGGCAGTTACGAGACTTGAAAAAGAAAAATACATTGTGTTTGATATAAAATGATTTCTGCTGAATGAAGGTTTTAAATGTGAAATCAAAATATGAAGTAAAATATTACAAAGGAAGAATTACGGTTGTTGTATCGAATTATATAAAAAATAAACAGTTTTATTGTTAACTTTAACAAAAATTCATATTAAGTTTTATAGTCATAAAAATAAAGGCATGTTTGAGAAATAAGTTTTCTAATGATTGTGATTATTTATAAACATTACAGATTTTTAAAACTATTTTTTTGATGCTAATCGGATCACGTTAATGAAGTTTGTGTTGCTCTATTGCGTCAGATTTTTTTTCCTAACCTCGAAAAATAGAATCCCGCATAAAATCCCACCTATATTTATTCCTGATAATTCCTATTCTCATCTCCGTATTAGTAATTTACTGTATTATCCTTTCCCCAGATATTATAGCTAATCTTTCCATCATGCAACCTTGTTCCAGTGACCGCTCACAATTATGCCAGCTTATCTGGTGTATCTCTTACATCTCCCTGACTTTGTATCATATACATTTTTTAATAAAATTCCCCACACCCCCGGATAAAAAATGATTCGTAATCATAAACTGTTAAAGAATCATCATAATCGACTTCTGTGTGCAACAGTGGCAAGTCTCCGGAACGCCAAACCACCACCGGAATAGGAATCGAAATCGGTATCGAGGCAGAGAATTGCTCTGGGGCACCCTCATATCGCCGGCTGGTTGAACTCAATCAAACAGCTCGGCCTAATAAGCCAGTGGCTTGCATATGCCAGTTTATTAGATACAAATTCTTTGGATTTTCCACCTCCCCACCCCTCGGGTGGAAAATAGATGTCGACCATTTTGCAGCTGGGCTATAGTTGCTCTATTTTTGGGTTCAGTTCGATTTGGGTGCCCGGCAAGGGGTTGCTCTATTAAGGATCGCCATGTGTAGCCATTTTTTGAGATTTTTTTGTTGTTCGTTCGCTTTGATTCTGGCCCAGGACTAACCCCTATAAAGGACTTGATTCAAGTGCGCAAAAAAATAAAAAAATAAAAAAGTATACAAAAAGGGAAGTCGCAACACGAAACTCGCAACACATGAGGAGTCCTCCGCCGCCGGATCGGGGTTCGTTCGCTTGAAAAACCCCGCAATTAAGTCTGCGTTTATGTAGTTTTAACTTGCCCCGCAGCTCGAAGGGAAAATCACTCCCCTCACACACACACACACACACACACTGTAACTTTGTGTTTATTATGCCTAATTGCTGTTACTCCATCATCGTCGTCATCATCACCATCATTATCCTTGTGCGCTTTTGTCTGCGCTCCTTTTGCAGCTGCCTTCATTTTGCCTTCGTTCTTTGTCCTTTTTGAGTTTTTTTATTTTTCTCTTTTTATTTTAAGCGTCCCACATGGCGCATGCTTGATATTTCCATTCGAGGCAAGTTCCTTCGAGGCGTTCCCTGAGCCACTTGCATGCTTAGATATTTGCATTATTTGCCACTTTTTGCGGCAACTGCTCTAAAAATAATTTCAAAGCTCGTTAAGGGTTTTTTCCTTCCTCCTTTTCTTTTCTCATTTGGCTTCTGCCTTTTTCATGTGGCGAAAATTGTTAGTTTCCGGACGAGGACTAGAAACTTGCTCAACTGTGCACAGTGGGCGACATTATTTTGTATTTTTATAGTGGCATAGGCAGCAGGAACAATCGCTGGAAGGGTTACATAAAAAAACGGAGCTGAAGGATCTCTGTAAAGGGGCAACACATGTGAACATCGCAAACAGCGGGATTTTAGGTCGTCGAGCTCGAAATTTAACTTGTTTCGCAATTGGATAAGTCGGCAAGTATTCAGTTTGAAGAATAAAGGAAGGGGAAATTATTAATTTCTGATTTTGAATAATATAAAAGTGGAACTGAGGGCTCGATTTTGTTTTAATTTAATATTTTGAAGTCCTTAAATTAAGGTGAATCATTCAAAGCAGATACGTGTATTAACAGAGCAGATTTCCTTTGAATTTACATTTTATCTGTACTTTAAGTAGAATTATTTAAAAACAAGTGGTTATTATTTCCGTTTGTGTTGGTTTTAATATTTAAAAATTATATATTTAGAAGAAACGCATAAAAGAGTAAAAAAATTGCATTTTAATTCTTATTTATGTAAGTAGTATAAGACAATTGAAAAGAATAATCTGTAATTTGACGAATTTAAGTGAAAGGACATTTCAGACATCAGATGATTTTAAAAAATGATAATAATAATAACTAAAATTTCCAGAATACTCCATAGTTAAATTTAAACCTCATTTCGGGTGTTTCGAGATCTCCTTTAAAAATCCTTAAAAGTATGCCCACGCATTTTACATTTTACATGTACAATTTTACATTTTCAATTAAATCAACCAATCGCTTCCATGGCAGCTCTATGATATAGTTGTCCGACTTAATGAAATTAAAATCGTAATTCTAAAATGGTAAAAAACCGTTATATCTCGAAACTTATTGAAATACGTTGAAAAACAGAGCAGTTAAAGTTCTTTTTACGATAATTTCGCAATCATTCCTATGACAGCTATAGGATATAGTAGTCCGATTTCGGCCGTTCCGACATATATACTGTTTGCAAAAGAAATAAGACCATGTTTAAAATTCCACCCGATAGCTAAAAAACTGAGCGACTAGTTCGCGTAGAAACCGACAGACAGACAGACAGACGGACAGACAGACGGACAGACGGACAGACGGACAGACAGTCAGACAGTCAGACAGACAAACGGACAGACAGACGGGCAGACAGGCGGACGGACAGACACATGGCTAGATCGACTCGGCTGGTGATGCTTATGGGGCCGGAGATGCCTCCTTAACTGTGTTGCAAACTTCTGGTCAAAATTGAAATACCCTGCAAGGGTATTAAAATGATTCGTAAAAAAGACTCTCTTGAATCTTTCACATAAAATCCTCCTAGCTTTCTTTTTAAACCCAAGAAAATTCCACTTGCTACAGGCAAAGCCTTGCCCATGGAAATCATTTAAATAAAGATTACCAACATGCGAGGCCCCTTTTCCAGACACCCAGACAGACACAGACAGAGGTCGATGAAAAGTAAATTATAGTTTACAATAGCATTTGGAGGGCGGCTCCGTAGACTTGTCGGCAAATTACGTGGCCGTAAATGGGGAATTTATTTTTAAAGCCGCGAGAAGCGAGAAGAACATCGCCCGAGTCGGACGGGGGTCTAGGTTGGGGCCAGCTGAAAGCCGATGATTGCACATTTGAAGGCGAAGCCGTGGAAACAAAATGGCGGCATTGCGGAGCGTGCATCTGTGTGTGTGCGCGGGCAATTTGCGTGTGCGCTGATCATTTGACAAGCAACAACAGCTAGGAATCTGGTCCGCGGATAAATCAACCCCGCGATGAGCAGTCCGTGGATTGTACGGGTTCCATGCGCGGGAATTATGGGCAGCCGGGGGTAGCTGTGGCTGCATCATTGCGTCAATATTTGCCCTGGTCATGTAAACACTTTTAATAGGCTGTTTATCAGCTAGTTTGCTGCGATGTATCTCCCAGATACTTGACAGCTGTTGCAATTTACGCTCGAACAGCACTGAACGAGCGATTCAGAAATTTCCGCCTTATTTGCCTTTCGGCTTGCGGCATCCGAGATTTCTCCTGCTCTGAATGTATCTTACAGATACTTATTTACGTGTTTGCCAAGAGCAAATAGTTTTGAACGGGGGAAAACGCCACCAATTTATTTGCCGTTTGTCAGTTTGCTTTTAATTGAAAATTACATTTTTCCAAAACAAATTTTACTGCGAGTCCCCGAGCCACAAGGAGAAATATTTGCTTTGCTTAATGAGGTTGAAAGTGGGTGGCGATGGACCAGATGTAGAAATTATCTAGGGATTAGCTAATAGGTAACCGACAAAGGATGCTAGAAGTACAGGGAAGTCCTTGTGATGATTACAAATATTTGTTTCTTATTGTAGAGAAGCATAACTTGAGGATGGATTTTTTTTCTGGCGAATTCTGAAAGGCTTAAAATACAATTATACATTTTTTGATATTTTCTGATATATTTTATTTACTTTAACTTAAAATTGAAAAAAACCTCAGCTTTTTGCAGACTTTTTGCAGACAGTTGGGTTTTGTTTTTTGGGTTAATTGACAGACCATTTGATTATATTTTATAAATAAATTATACATCAATTTAGTACATTTTAAAATTGAGTACAAGTTTGTAAATTTCGTTATATTTTCGTTGTTATTAAACGTTTTTAACATTAATTGCCCCTTTGTTGCTTTGATAAGGAATCTGTCAATAAATAATTCTTACTTTTAGCCACCGATTGTAGGATTTCTAGGAATTAAAAGCAATTAAAATGTGGCTGTTTTTCCATGATAAGGTTTTATTTCATGAATAATCAAAAATCTGGCCCAATGAGCAAATATTTTTACAAATATTAAATAGTATTAATCATTATTGTAAATATTAAATAAAGAAATAATCATTACTTACAATCCCTGAAATATTTAAAGACTCGCGAAGTTTGAGGGTATATAAATTAATGTTACAAAGCATTTGTATCTTTGTATTGTTTTAAAAAATATCCCACAAACATTTCAAGTTATTTACTGTAATAATTCCAGTTTAAATTTAAAAAATATATCATATAAATATACTTCTATCTAAAATATAGTATTTAAATATCAACAAGAATAGAACTAAATAAATAATAACAACTTCAACCCTTGCGGGAATCGAACCCGCGGCCTTTGGATTAGAAGTCCAACGCGCTATCCACTGCGCTAAAGGGTCCCATAAAAGCCGCTCGGCTAAATACCCAACAAAAAGTGCTTTTGCTGCGAACTCGAAAATCGAAAATGAAATATTTCACAAAATTGTGAAATCTCTTTTTTCGTGTTTACTTCGGTTTGTTTTGATTGAGAGGCGTCCGACGACGACGGCGACTGCTCAGCAAACATGAGACAGCTATTTAAATATTTCCCAAGCATTTGTTTCAATTATTTATAGAGCTCGCTGGTCGCTGGTTGCATAAAAAAGTGGCTTCTGGGGCTTAAAAAGAAGATGTGTCGCTTGTTTTGTTGTTTTTTGGGTTAATCGATAGATCGTTCGATGGAGATTAAGCCTTCAAGGAGTTACTTACCCTATTCCTACACCGACGAAGTATCCTTCCCTTGGTTGGGGGCATTCAAGTGCTCAATTTGGTTCCTTTCTATCCCTGCTTCGGAGTTTTTCGCTTTCTTATCGGCCCGCTGCGATCTTCATGCGCTTTTAGCTAATAAAGGGGTGGAGGTTGGATTTTTTGAATAGGGGTAGCTGTAGGGTTTTTTTTTTAGTTCGAGTGGTTGGAGGATTTCCTCTCGTGACTCCCGACAATTACTCAACTCGCTAGCCGTGGCCGCTGTTGCTACTTTCAGTTTGTTAACGAATTAATCAAATTGAACCAGAACGCAGGACCAGACCAGACACCCCCCGCTCTTAGCCCCTGACAGCCCTAAATAGAGTTATCGTGGAAATGGTGAAAATTTACCCATTTACAGTCCTGGCGATTTTTTATCTCTGCCCTTTCGTTTTCGTCGTCCATTGAAAGTGTCCCCTTGGTCCTGGGGGGCGTTTTCTCACTTGTTCGGCATTGTCCTTCTACGTGATTTATCTACGCCTTCCGACGGTTTTATTTCGGTCTGAAAAAGGACTCTTACATACGTACACACGCTGTCCTGGGGGGCGAATTATGCAAAGTATTTCTGGTTGCACTCGAAGCGGATATTAAATTTTATTGCTCATGTTGCCATGGATTCGTCCTGCCAGAGAGAGGTGGAGTCGGAACGGTTAGCCCATTGAGCACTGAAGTGACTGCCCGGTCAATTAGCCAGAAATAATCGGAGTGCGGAATGTGTGTGCATTTTTTCCAGGGGCAGTTGAGGGGAATTTAAGGAATAACTGCAAATTAAGAATTGCAGGTTTATTTTTTTACATTTTTTATGGGGAGATTAAAATTGACCAACAGTCGTTGATTTTAACAGTACCATAAGGATATTTTCTGATGAATATAAACATTGAAAATATATAAGTTAGCCTAACAAATATATTGAATAAATATGTTGAAGTTGAAGAAATATTTTGTTTCCTTATACATATATTAATATCAACATTATTTTCCGACATTATTTCAAAACTTGTGCCTCAAAAAATGTATAAATTAAAGATTAAGATCTATAAAATTCCTATTCTCATAATTTAAAATCATTTTTTAAATAAGCGAAAATTAATAATGCCCATTAAAATATTCCTTAAAATTCCTCCACCAATCCTCGCCATCTTCCCAACCCACTGAAGTCACCTTGAACGGGATCTTGCCTAGGCAAACGTCCTCTTAAGGACCAACATCCTGTCGCCTACTCGCATTACAAGCAAGCTGGCACGAGCCAAATTATAAGGCCAAAATCGTCGTGATTATCGTCAGCGTTGATGGAAGAAAAGCGCACATAACCAGCAATTAATGAGCAGTTGTTCGGCAAGGACAATGGCAGGACCAGAGAGACTTCGACTGACAGCCGGAATAAAAGGAATTCAAATCGCACAGAGAGAGGGAGCAAAGCATATGCATTTGATTTCGTACGATTTCGCTTTCGCTTGCGGAATATAATTAACCGGAAGCGCGGCACACGCGCCAGGACAAGGAACAGGATGATCGGCACACCGACGCAGGATCGGTATATCGCAGGATCGCGTGTCAACAACCGTAGAAAGAAAAAGCACTTCCGCCGAAAGCGAAATCAAATGTCAGGCCAGAACCGGAAAAAAAACGAACAACGCCCCGCAGGAGCAACCGGTTTTTAAGCAGGATCATCAAGGCTAGAGAGGATGGTACACCAAGAGAATAAATGTAATAAATATAAATATTATAGTACTATTTTTTTAAAGGATTTCTTGGCAATTATAAATTTCTTGTTGTCTTAAAATGAAAGGCTAGAGAGGATAATACACCAACAGATTAAATTTAAATAGATTTGTGCTATTTTTTCAAGGATTATTTAGCAATTAAATATTCTGAATAATATTCCTTATAATTTCCTTTATAATTTTATTTATTACTTTATTTAGTTGTCAATAATTTCTCCCCGTGTAATAATGATGTTCCTTCGACAATCAAAGTGCTGGCAAACAAGTCGCTCGATTATCCTTTTCTGCCCACTTCAAGGAGCGAGATTCTCCGCCGGCAGCTGCCGCCCGAGGGATCTGCAGCAGAGAAAAGGAATCTCGATCTTGGTGGCTGGAACAATTGTTCGACTGCGCACATTGCTTCCTGTCGTCCTGCGAGCCACCGGAAGGATCAGCGCCGTCCTCGTCTTCGAGGGTTGCTCCTTGCCCCAGGATCTCCGTCCGCTTATGCCACAGCTCCTACTCCCCGATCCTAGCGCAGCTCGCACTTTTTGGAGGCGTGCTCGCTGGTGTGTGTCGCATATGTAGCAATTAACATGCCTCGTCGTCTCCTGTCGCAGGACATGTGCAAATACTACCCGCATGTCCTTGAGCGCGTGCCTCGCGCGTCCCTTAAGAAAAATCGGGCGTCTTCCAGGGGGCGTAGCGCCTGCTGCAATTCGCTCCTTGAGCCTCTGCGTCATCCGATCTCTGAGATCCTTTGTGATTCAGCAGCCGCCCAGATTGAGGGAGGTGTGGTTTGTGATGGAATGGAATTATGATTAGGTGCAGCTGCCTCTCTCTCTTTTTCGGTGTTTAATGAACTTCTTATGAGGGGAGAAGTACAAAACACCTTGGCAGGACTGCCTTCAATTAAATTGAGCCCCTTTGGGTGTAATACAAGGAAAATGCTCTTGAAATATCCTTTATTTGGGTGAATATTATGGGAGTAAATAAAAAAGGCCGTCTGTATTTTTTTTAATTTTTAAAATTATATTATTTGCAGAAAAATTTGTTCAACTGAGTCGTAAGGCTTTTACAAAATTCTACAGACTTAGCCACGATGTAAGTTGTTATTTATCCTTTCTAAAACAATTGAATATTTAAATTCCAATATATATTTATAGTCCCTTATTAGGTAAAATCCAATCAATAATTATAATTATTGAATAAAGATTGTCTTTTCAGTAATATATTTTATAAAATTTGAAACGAATTTCTATTATATTTGTCTTTATAAAATAATTGTACAAATAAAGGCATTAATAATTTATTATCCTACGTATTTTTCATGAGAATAAATATATATTATGACTCTCTAAAAAAAATTAAATCCGTTTTGGGACCATACCTCTTTAAAAAATTGTATAAATATTGATTAAATATATTTTCCTATTCCTACTAAATCTAATAATGATATGATCAATTAAAAACTAAGAAATAAAATAAAAAAACAATGTAAATATTCAACTCTTTCCTATTTTTATCCCAGCTACAAATAAATATTTTTTAATCCCATTTAGCACTTAAGAAGAAACAACCTCTAATCCGATTTCCCATCACAATTTGTCATAACCATTTAGTTGCCACTTCCCCTTTCGCCTAAGCTAATTACCTTGTTACACATTTATCCCTTTTTTAACGCCGCTTGCCCTTTTTCCCTAATACAATATTTAACTATCATGTCGCAGGAAGAGAAATATTTCTCCCACGAGCGCGGACGAATCATAATAGCAAATAAAACACTTTCCGGCTGATTAGCATAAGGATATGAAAAATGTTTCGGTGTTTCGCTGGAAAATTGGTGGCCGTGTGCCGCCTTCGCTTCCTGTCATAAAAAGCAACAACAAGAACTAGTTGTGACACTTCCCCCTAATTTTTTATTCCGCTTAGGCAGGTTCAAGGGTTGAAAACGAAGAAATAAATACAAAAAGTTAAACGCGTGTCAACGTTTTGGGCGGGAAATTATTAACATGCTCGCTGGCCACACCTTACTGTGGAGTAAGGTTCCCCCTTTTAACCTGCGGTTAAGCGTATTATGCAACATTGTGACATCTTGCAACCCAAACTGGACACGTGACCCCGGGAAATACAATTATAATTGCAACAAATTGAACGCCGGCGGTGGCACGCGTCCATATTAGCTCATCTTCCGGTGGCTCGAAAAACAGATTGTTTGGGTGTTTCGGTTTTTTGTTTTTCCCTCAGCTCGAGTTTCCCATTAGCCGTGTGCTTTTCTCCTCATTGGCTGTTTGGCTCGATTTCCTTTTTGGGTTGATTTATTGGCTTTTACTTATTTCCGGTCATGTCCGAGGCTTCCGATGTCCTTGGGAACATTTAAGGGCAATTTCGATTGAGTACTTATTATTGGCTTTCTTATTGAGGAGAGCTTTTTGTGGGGGGAAATGAATAAGGATAATATGAAGACAACTTGGTTTTAAGGGTCAGAAAAGAATATAAGTAATTGTTTATTTTGCAAGGCTTATAGTTTATTTTTTGTTTAATAACTTTAGATATTTAAGCAACCATTTCCACCTGCTTTTCTGTATTTCCCTTGATAAAGTCAACCAGTTTCCCATTAAAACTCTATTTTTCCTCATTTCCCCCTCATGGTGGCCTCCTATTTAATTTTTGCATACTCTAAAATTTTGCATAATTTGAAATAATCACCAGATTTCCATCAAAAGCAAACCGCAGCTGCCTGTGCCTCTGATTATCTAATGTTTTATGTTGGGCTCAGCCGCAGAAATTAACCGCAATTTGAAAAACTTATCAGAGATCATCGTTGATCAACATTGAACAAGGAAAATCGCTGTTGGCCAGCTGAAAAATCAAAACAATGCAATGATTTAGCCAGGAGTGGAAACGCTCAAAGGATTTTGAGCAGTAATTTGTGCTAATTTGGGTGCAGGATAGGAACAGAGATCCCGACCCACACAAAAGAGGAGAGATGCAGTAGCAGAAAAGGATTTATGCTTGCCGCTGGCTAATAACCCATCAAAATATAGTGGAAACATGTCAAAATACTGTCAATACATATCCCGAATCTCCTGCACTTGTGCTACAATTGTTCTCTGGAGAGGGAACAGGGAACGAGTACATTTCCCAGCTTTGAAAGGAACCGACAATGCCCTCGGCTACCTGCATTCCATACTCCCTAATCTCCGAGTGTGGCTGTATCCATTGTATCGGATCGTAAGGGAAGCGGTCTCGCGAGAGAGAGGTTCCTGGCCAGGATTATACCTATAATTTGGCCTGCTTAGATGCTTAATTGTGCTTAAATGTATGCATAGCTTATAAAATATTTGCCTTAAATATTTTGGTTTATTCATGAAAGGGTACAAAGCACTCCAGGCTATATATCCTGAGGAAGGAATATGGAACAGCAAAAATGTGTGAGCTGGCATATCCCTGAGATGAAATTCAGCCTGAGGTGAGAGTGGTTTATTCACTACAGAAATTATGTTTGGGAAAGAGTTTTTTAAAATATTTGGGGTTACAAAATTAATATTAGATGATTTTTTTTAATCTGACAAAATTTATTGTACAGTTCTCTAAATTAAATAAAGCTGTATTTTTTCTATAGTGGTTAAACTTTTTTAGTGGTTTGGCTATTGCTAACCTACCTCAAAATTTAGAGTTGGGAATTTTAGTGCAACGCTCGCGGCAAGTGCGCCGATGCTGAGGGGTTCCCATGTGTGCTTTGGACCTTATTTCGCTTTAGAATTCTAGAACCAACTCCCAAATTATTATAAATATAGGATAAGCATACTTTTATTTTATAAAACTCTTTGTACAGATGTACATTAATTTATCTACTGATTATTATTTCCAAATAATTATCTTCTTAACCATGAAATTTTCACAAATGAGTTCTACAGCTTAGCAAAAATTCTGGAGATTTACTATATATATTTTATTACTATATCCATCCCTAGGAAACCCCCATGAAACCCATCGTTTCCAATCCACTTAACATGCTCCCAAACAAAAACCGAAATCCGCTATGAATGCTTCTTTACAGTCAATTTCGCTAATAAATGTGTTTTGCCAATGCTGGCGAAAAATAATTCCGCAAGCCCCCTGACCCGTTTTGATATTTAATTTCCCTCGACTAAGCCGCAATTTCCGGTGACACCCACCGCAAAAGCAGAAGCAAAAGCAGAAGGCAACGCCCCCAACAGACATCAAATCATTCGAATTCGAAGCTGTCAAAATGCAGGCAACAGAAAGAAAGAAATTATGACAGCAGGGAGGAGTACGCACCAAAAAAAAGGGGGTGTACGTGGAGTGTGTATGAATACTAGGGGAGTATGTGTGACAAAATGCCAGCATACGCATCGAAAGCCAATTAGGAAAAATAAATCACGCTTCGCAAGCGAAAGGACCTAGGAAAGTAAGCATAAAGTACAGGGAGAAAAATGTATCTTAAAAGGGATTACAAATTGTAGAACTATTTCTAATAACATTTTTTGAAGTAATTAAAAGAAATCTTTTAATAAAAATGGTTTTACCTATATTTGTCCTTAGACTTTAACTTAGTTCCTCTTATAAAATGTTTTCCTAAACTAGGAAAATATTTACCTCCAGAAACTATATAAATTCAAACATAAATTAACTCCCAAGACATTTAAGGTAAGACATTCTTTATAGAAGTCTTTGGTAAATTTTAGAATTAAATTTTTTGAAAAAAGCTTAAATTTAAAATATCCTCTTATAAATAATGAACCTAAGCAACAAGAAAATTATGTTTATAAAACTATTTAAATACAAACTTATATCAACTCTCTAGAAAGCTTTAAAGAGACTTATTGAAAAGACAATATTATACAAGTTGTGATGATGCATTAGTAAATTGTGTATTATTAGAACTAAAATTAAACTTTCTCTTAAATTATAACATAATTTTTAAGCCACAACAGGAGAAATGCTTTTTTAAAATTTATCCAAACAAAAAAATAATAAATATTTCTTTCATATCAATAATAACATAAAATGAAAGATATTATTTAATATACTTTTTTTGCTCAATTTCCTTGTAAACTTTAAACTTGTTTATTTTTTCCTGTGCCAAACCTCAAGCACTTCAAGCAGCGACTACCCACAGACAAAGGAATCTACCTCTCACAGATACATATGCACACATACACACACAAATACAGTTGTCATCCCCCAACCCCCACCGGAAAAAAAGGAAACCAAGCAAGTGCCAAAAGCTGATTTCACTGTAATTACAATTCACACTCCTTTCGGGGGGAGGGTTGGGTTGGTGTGTGTTGGGGGGTGTAATCCCGGCAAAGGGAAATAAAAACATCCTGTAAATGTGTTCTTTTTGTTTGGCAGCACTTAAGCGATGGCCTCCCCTCCCCCACAGCCACCCCCTCAGTCGCTCAGCAGACTTGTTTTTCTCTTTTTTTTTCTAGAGACTGCTGCTGAGGTTGCTGATGATGATGAGTTGGTAGCAGCATCAAAACCCGCAGAACAGACACACCCACAAGGGAAAATAAAGGGGGGAAAAATATCCTTCTTTGCACTAAAAGAAAATGAAGAGAAATTTCATAATATATGTTTTAAAAATGCTTGGACTTTCTATTTAATTTAATAATGAAAAAATCAAAACAAACAATTTATTTTTATCTAAGAAAATCATTGTCCCAAAGAATGGGAAATTATTTAAGCCATTTCAGCATTTAATTTATAGAATCTTGAATTATTTTTTAAGCGATGCCAATGCTTGCCTAAAATCTAACTTAAATACGACATTTTCAAACCCAAAATATATTTTTAGAATATTTAAATTTTAATGCATTTTCCCTGTAATATTTTCGTCGAGTGCCTGGTGGATTTTCCACCTACCTTGTGGGCGTTAAACGCGTGTCAGGCCTACTACCACTGAGTAAACAAAGACAGCCTTGGGTTGGCTATGGCTCACCAGTTCCCCAGGGGATGCTGGGGTGGCGGGATGGCGGGATGGCGGCAGGCGGGCAATAGAAATGTCACAAACAAACCGATTAAACAAGTACTTGCCAAACAAACACCCACAAAAAACCACCGACACCGCCCAGGCTCAGAATCAAAGCAGCGATTCCGTAGCCCTAAAACTGAATCCAACAATAACCGAAAAGTTTCCAAGGGTGACGACGGCCACAAAAGCATCCCCTCCAGAAAACTTAGACACCCGAAAGCAACCCTTTTTGGGAGGCTGAAATAACCGAAATGTACTTCCGATTAGGTTGATGGTGACATCGTTTTGTGGGTCACGCGACTTGCTACCGAATTACGCTCTCGATTCGGTTCACATATTTATTTTTGTGGCACTGGCAATCTGGTAAATATGTTAAAGCCTGCTTAAGCCTATTAGTGTCAATTAGAAAATTATTGCTAAAAGGATTTCTCGCTTTAAAGTTTAAACTGTCAACTGCATGTTTTGCGGTTTAAGTTTTGGAGATGCGAGTTGTCGGTCAACTGGTTATCCTGCAGGTTAATAATGGTCACTTCATATTGCTTGTGTCCTTAATGGTGGGAACAAATGATTATGAAGTGAAGGTGTGAGAAATAAATTGGGCCTGTCAGCAGCAGAGTAAAAGAGTTAGACAAAAAGCTGAGACTAGGGAAAATGCTCTAGGAATTTTCTATACACATTTAAAGGAAATAAATAATATATTCTTCTATGATATAAATTAAATTCTCTAAATTTCTAGCACCCTTTCCCTTGCGGAAATCTCCCTTAAAACAATTAAACAATTGCCCACTCCAGCCATCGACTCACCTGAGAAAAAATAAGAAAGAAAACCCTAGAACCAACCAGACAGGACACAAACTCACATGCATTCCCAGGCCGGTCTAATTTGTGGGTGTTATGGGGAATTAACCTCTTAATGAACTAATTTACTCAAGATTAAGGTGGCAAACAAAGGAGGCGGCCGCAGCTAATTGTAAAAAAACAGAGCGAGACGGTCAGATAGATAGGACTCGGAGCCCGGTTTCGGGTAGGTAGAGATCCTGGATCTCAGATAGGAACCTAGCAAATTGCCAAGGCGGTTAATCTATTTAAACGCGCCAAATACGCGCGACACAATGGTAAATCGCCGAAAGCAGGGGAATGTATATGGTCGAGTGCACAGATTTAGGGATAGAGCGGATCAAAGGACTCTCTGTAGAGGAAATCCGTCTATGGCCGGCAGCAGGACAAAGGCCGAAACTCGTCTAATTGCGCGCCTATGAGGGAAGCGAAGAATCCACAGTTCCAGAACCGAGAACAGAAGACTCCGAATGGAGAACGAAGAATCCTCGGATGCGACGGAACCTGCCAATTGTTTGGGAACATCCCTTAATCTGTGTCGGTAATCGGTAATCGGCGAAAATCGCAGGACTCGACGCACAAAGCGGACGAGCGGCCAAGCGGCCGAGATCCTTTTGAACTTTTGCTTGGGCGCAAAAGAAGGTTAGCAAAATATTATTATAAACCTACGGAACCGTAACCCACATAAACAAAGTTTGTGCACTAAGAAAAATTGGATATTATAACGAGTTCTGCGTTAAATTAAATGTGTTCAAATTTATTTTGTATTTATTAAAATTAATTTAAAAGAGATACAATTATTTCAATAGATTTACTCTATCTAACGGCTGTTTAATACTCTAAGAATTTAATTAATTTACTAGTTTATGTGTTTTTGTTTTATTGACTTTTTTATTAAATTATTTTTAAATTATTTAATCAAGAAATGAATTAGCTAGAACTTTTCATCAAGATATTAATATCTTAAATTATTTTAAAATCTAGACTCGTATTTAATGATTTAAAATTATATAAAGTATTTTTCGAGTTGATTTTTTAGACACACAAAGAACTTAAATATTTTAATAATAATAAAGACTGATAATTTGATTTAAAATCGAAGCTTAAACATTTTTTTGAGTACTTTAAAAACATTTTGTTATAAATTTAATAAACCTTAAACTCATTTAAAATACTTTTACAACATCCTTATTAAACAATTGAATTCCTTAGTTACTGTAGGCATTATTATTATTTTCTGAGCTTGTTAATTCTATTTCTTTTACTATTTCTCGCAGTGCACCTGCTTACGCATGTGCCTGTGCGTTGTGTTTACTCTTGAATGAACTGAAAACATTTCAATTTGACAATCGTAATGGAGGCAAGGATGCTGAAGCCGCTCAGCGCTAATATAGGCGATTTAGGGGATTACATCAATTGTAAAATTGGTCAAACACCGCAATTGTTTCGCCCCGCAAATCGGATATTCCACTGCCCCGGGATACGAGCACTCGCTCGCTCACCCACACAGTTGCGTCCGCGTCCGAGTCCGAGGATACAAAGGAGCGCTGAGGACGAATCCTCGGGGCAGCTGTTGAGTTTCCCTTTGAGAGCCTCTCATCGCCGGCCATTGTCCAGCGCTGCTTTTCGTCCTAGTTACACATATGCATATAGGAAGGACCTTTACGTCTGTATCTCAGGGCTACGCAGGACCCCTTGTTCAATGCCTTGTAATCGCTCCTGGCTTACCACAGATTATGCAAGCCGCTCCTTCCCTGGGAATGGGAACCCAATTTCCATCGTCATTGATTTACTTTCTTGGAAAAATGGGAAAAACTCTGCCAAATCTCTGCTGCAATCTGGCATCAGCCCAAAAGTCCAGCTCCTGCAAGGAGGTGTAAATCTGCAATTTTAAGGTTAATTTCCCGATGAGGTGCGAGAAATACGAAGCGTTTTATTGGTTTAGTAGAGCAGTCAGGGGGCGTAATTGAAGGACTAGTCTGAGGTTAAAGCTGGGTTAAGGTAGGTTGCGGCGAAGAAATAATATGGGGTGGGATATATCATTGCGAAGGTTAATATTTTTCAGAAAATATATATATACTTTATGATCAAAGGTTGGAGAAGAAAATTGATAGCAAGGTTTTCTAAAACTATACAATATATATCTAAGGTAAATGATTCCTATAAATGAAATTAAGTGTCTTCTATAGCTTCAAGATTTAAGATGGTATATAGAGTTCTCTGCAATCAAAGATTTGCTTAAAACTAATAAAATATTGATTATAATTAATAAAAAATAATAAAATAAATTATATTAAACTGATATTTTTAAAGGGAAAATATTACTTGATATATTTTTGAACTGATCAAATAGCCAATTAATAATATTTGTGTTCAGTTATGTTCTTTATACAGTTAAGGATAAGTTAAATAAATTATAAAAAGCAAATAACTAATCATATAGGAAATAAATGAAATAATGAATTTAAAACCGTAATTCTAGAACTATAAAAAACAGCTATACGTCGAAATTTATAGAAATTCGTTGAAAAACAAAGAAGTAAAAATTTTTTTTCCATTAATTTCGACATCATTCCTATGGCAGCTATAGGATATAGTGGTCCGATTTTGGCCGTTCCGACATATATACTGCGTGCTAAAGAAATAAGACCCGATAGCTCAAAAACTGAGAGACTAGTTCGCGTAGAAACCGACAGACGGACAGACAGACAGACAGGCTGACGGACAGACAGACGGACAGACAGACGGACATGGCTTGATCGACTCTGCTGGTGATGCTAATCAAGAATATATGTATATACTTTATGGGGTCTGAGATGCCTCCTTCACGGCGTTGCAAATATCATGGCAAAATTATAATTCCCTCTGCAAGGGTATAAAAACTAAAAAAAAAAAAAAAAACCGCAAAAAAGAACATACAATAAAAACGAGCAGAGCTTGCACTCTGTTAACCTCTCGCTCTAACGCACACTATGCGTTACCTTTGCACTCTGCACTATTTGCATCTCTGTTTCTCCACTCTGCTCTCTCTTTCTGCGTTTGCACCTTTATTTCATATTTTATTTTTGCACATTTTGCTGGATTTTCAAGTTCTTTTTGTTGTTGCTTAGCTTAGTTCGTTCTGCACTGCTCTGCATTTACAGTTAGTCCACTCTCTGACCGCCTCCCTTTCACCTCTGCGTCCACCCACTGTTCGGCCCCTCCACCGGCCCCTTCTTCATCCAATCCTCCTCCTTCATTGTGCAGCCTCTCTCTTTTGAGTGTTTGAGTGTGTGTGTTTGGTCATGCTTGCATGGCCTTTGAATGGAAAGCGAACAGAGGTGAAAAGCAGAGGGAGGCCAGCAGAGATAGCGGGAGAGATTAGGTGGATAAAGAGGAGAGGAGAATGGCAGGGATGCACTGTAAGAAAGCATTTCAATAAAACCTGAAATAATAAATCTTAAATCTCAATTATAATTATTCACAGTTCAGTAATTTATTTTGAACATAACTCCTTAAATAGGAGTCTTTAGCTGAATTCCAGCTGAATATATCCGAGTTGATTTTCAGTATTCTTGGATTTTTGATTAGGTCTCAAATTTCTTTCCATTTTGCTGAGTGTATCAAAGCTCCATAGGCCGTTGTCGTTTTGTTTGTTGAATGTCCAGTTTGTTGTTGTTTGTTTTGCTATTTTCCCGTTGTTGCTGCCTTTTTTCATTGCATTTATTTATTCAACTAAATGCAGATTGCACATTTTTGCAAGCAACGTTCACTTTGCTTTTAGTTAATCACCATTGTGCTGCTTTTTATACTTCAAGGGCAGAGGGGGGAATTTTCGACCCCATAAAGTATGTATGTATGTTCTGGGTCAGCGTCAGCAGCCATGTACCTTTATGGGAATATTATGAGAAATACAGCCTTTTAGTTATTTTTTGATAGATCTCACACCTAGTTAAAAACCATTTTCAATACATTTTCCTCTCTCACTTAACCAGAAACCTCTTCCTCTCCACCAAGGATATCTAATCAACAAAGAACTGCTATTTGCATATCGATTTCCCCACACAAAGCCATTAAAATGAGCGCAACTTACCTGAGAATGCAATGGAAATGGCGGCCAGTTCCTTTCAAGGATCCCTCCTTATCCCCTTGTCCCGCCGCTCCCGTCCAGAGTCCCTGAAGAGTTGTGCTTTTGTGCGATGCCGTAGAGCTGCAACTGCTCAACTCCAGCAAAAGCAGCGGCGATGTGCATTGCAATGCCGAGGGAAAGGCAAGAGGTCCCAAGGACTAAAGTCCTGGCAAAGGCAGGATGACAAATGCTCCAAAGAGCAAACAAAGTCAAGAAGGCCGCCGCGCCAGAGATATCATCAAAATGAATATGAGATGATATTTGGACTAGTGCTGGCTTAGAGGAAGAGGGGACTCGCCACTTTTAACGAGCGAAATCGGCTACAGAAGGAGAAATAATGGAGAAATAATTTGTTTAAATTATAGATTAAATAATCAAAGGATTTTTAAGTATTTTTGGGTTCTGTAAGCTTGAAAAATGCAAAGATTCTTAAGTTTAGTTAGGTTTATATGCCAGAAATCGATAAATAAATCATAAATCCTTTGATCTTGTGATTTCTTACGGATTTTAAACATATTCCTGCTTGCAATGTATATTATAAAAGCTAAATTTCTTGACTCTGGAATTATCTTTCTCTGTACATAGATAGAGAGAGCCGATTTAAGAGGACGTGGGGGATGTTGGGGTAGAGAATCCTTGCCCGCTGGCAGGCTAAAGGTGAGCAAACAAAGACGCTGATAAAACGAAATGCCAAAACGACAATTGAAACGCCCAACAAAAGGCAAGAGCTGTCCAAGGGGGGAAGGACATCTGAGGGGGATCAGAGGAGCTCCTGTGTGTGTGTGCGTTGTGAAAAAGTCAACTCGTAAGGGAGCCTCATCTGGTGGCTGCCATTTTTTGGTGTCTCCTGCTCCTCAGTCTCATCCAAATCAAGTGTAAACGGAATCCGGCCATATGTACCTCTCGCTCTGACGATGATGATGCCTCCTCCTGCTCCTCCTCCTCCTCCATGACTCCTTTATGTATCTTCTTCGGCTCTATCTCTATATAAATATTTTAGGGGCGGTCTCTCTCGTCTCGCTCGCTCTCTCCCTCCCTCTCTCCTCTCGCCATAATATATTCCAATTCGACATTTTGTCCTTTCATTCATAATGCAGCCGGCGTTGCGTCGCTGCCGCTGTCGGCGTCAGCGTCGGCGTCGAGGATATGCCATCCAATCTGAACGTGATGATGAAGTTCTCCTTTTGCCTGCTATCCATCAATCCATCCCGCTCTGCCACTCGCCTTCACCATTTATCTCTCTCTCTGGCTGCTAGCCTGCTACCCTCTCGCTTTAGCACATTAAGTCCTGGTTGCAGGACTCTCTTAGGGGTTGTTTCACCGAGCCACCCCTCATCGCTCATCGCTCGGCGCTCGGCGCTCAACGTGTGTCCTTTTCATATTTCTTAAGGCCCGCACCGCTCGCTATTTGCCTTCATTCCGCTCCGGTCGCTGATCCTGTGCTGAACGCATCCTCAGCGCGCATCCTGTTCTTCGCGTTCTGACAACGAATTTGCATTTAAAAAGCCTTGTCCTTTTTACGAAACAAGTGATAAACAAACTAAAAAAACTAAAAGACGAACCAGAAACTTTAAGCCAGTGGAAAATTGTGTGTGTTTTGCGAGTGTCCGCGGCGAGTGGCTCCCTGCCTGCCCAAGGAATTGGATACCCAAATAGGCGGTGCCTAAATATGGTTTACTTTGTACGTATTTTTAATGGTTTAAATAATATTTTAAGAGATTTGGGCCAACAAAATGCCGGCGGGAAAGCGAGTTATAGTATTTATTTATTTAAATATTTATTCATAACAAAAGTGTATGCAAATATCACTAGCTTCACGGGGGGAACTACTTATTTGGTTTTTTGTGAATTAGCATTATAAAATATTTAAGTAAATTAAACAATTTTGGAGTAAGTCTTATATAGAGAGCAAATAAGTGTTTCAAGGTTATATCTCAATTTAAGTATAATTGTTTCATCTAATTGTTCACCTACAGCGGTGGTAAACAATTATCTCGGTTAATTATATTAATTATATTTATTTTTAAAAGTTTTTTTCGATCAGAATAATATATTCCTTTGTTTATTTTATATTTATATAAATATATATTTTAATATTTCTTTAAATACAAAATGGAACTTAAACTACATTAATTATATTTTAATTACACAGATTTTCCAATAAAATTAATACATTCCTTTGTTTATTTAATACTTATTTAGTTAAAACACTTTGACACTATTAAAATATATTTAGGTTTTTCTTTAAATACAAAATGGAACTTTAAATACATTATTTATATTTTATTTTAACAGTTTAAGCATCCAAATTAATAAACTCGTTGCTTTAATTTATATTAATTTATTTAATACACTTGAACCTTTTTAAAAATATTTTTAAATAAATTACTTTAATACAAAAGGGATAGCTTTTAGTGGCTTAGAGATTTTAACAAGAAGTTAAAAGGTTTATTAAAGGGTTTATTTATCTTTAAAGTAATAAAGACTAACTTTCTTCTCGTTGAAATAAATTACATTTTGTATTTCTCAGTCTCATATTTATTTATTTTATTATTCAAGTATTCAAGCACTTTACTTATCTTAATAAAAACAAAAGTGAATATGTTTTTTTCTAATTTGTTAAGGCATTCCTCAATTTAAATACAAATTCCCCAATCAAACCCAACTTAAACTTAGACAAAGTCTCCAAGAGCCTTTGATTAAATGTTATTACCCACACGTTGTTAATAAGCTCGATTCCGGGCACACACTCTTCAAGAGCAAACTCTCAAGTGGCCACTGGAGGAACACCAACCTAAATAATTCGGGTGCTCAAGACCTTAACTACTCGGGTGTCGGGGGATATAACACATATCATATATAGTGCATAGTGGCGGGAAAGTTCCGGACTCTGGAGGGCTGACCGTCGCTGCCTCCAGGGTCAGCGTGTGAAATGGGACCTGCCCCCTTTTCTTTTTAATAAGATTAAACCGCACTTCGGGAGGGAAACTACACCGTAATACACAAGATGGAAGGAAGAGTTCCAGAGCCCCGAAGCTCGACCCACTGAGGCGTCAAATCAAGTTAATTAAAAGCGGCAAGGAAGTCGTCGGGTAATCGCACCGGATGTCGCACATTAGCCACACTCGAGGGCACACATGGAGGAAGTTGGAGACGGAAACGGAGACCAAGATCGAGAACGTACCTCCTCCAGCCGAGTGTGAGCGATTCGATGATGATAATGTGCAAATAAAGCCAAGACCCGCGCCAAAATCTTTTTTGCAGACTCCGCCGGAGTCTGTGTTATGATTGATGGCAATATGCTGGCGAAAGGATTGAGGATTGAGGCTTTGTTTGGGTTAACCGGAGCGTAAGATGCCGGGGGCAAGCACGGGTTAAGTGTATGCAAAAATCGAAAATCAATCGGGGAATATATGTATATTCAGTATTTATTAAAACGCACTGCGGTTAGTCCTTAATTGCAACCCGCTGGCTGGCCATGAATGATCCTGGGGCAAAAGAAATGTCCTGCCGCTGGGAGCACGCCCTCCGCTGGCGTTTGTTTGTACTCCCCGGAATTGGAATTGCCAACGCATTAGTTGCACTTGACTGGACGGGCCATAAAAAACAGCTTGAGGCATAATAATGGGTTGAAAAAATTAATATAAAATTAAAAGGAAAGAAAGAAAATATAAGCTGATCAAAGTATGTACTTCAAATCGAACTAAATAATTTTTTTCGGAAGTTTAGAAGGGTTTTTAGTTTTAAAAAATGTTAGAAAGTATTAATATTAGTTATCTTCCTTCTGTTAAAAATATTTAAATTGAAAATATTGTAAAGTTCTTAAGCAAAATAGGTTATAGGGGTTTATGTGAGGTTTTGATCAAACTATGGGTTAAAATCAAACTAAATACATTTTTTTTAAGGTTAAAAGAGGGTTTGGCTTTAAAAAATATTTGAAAATATTAATACAACTGGTATTCCTTTTGTTTTAAATATTTAAATTAAAAATAGTGTAAAGTTCTTAAACAATAGAGTTTAAAGATAATTAAATGAGGTATTAGGCTTCCTGAAGTTCAAAAATATTAAGTTTTATTATCTTCCTTCTGTTACAAACATTTAAAACAAACTTATTGTAAAGATTTTAAGACAGTTATATTTTTTAAAATTTCTTAACTGTATCATAATAATTTTAAAAAATTTTTTCTAACATTTAACTGAATTTTAAGTCCTCTAAACACGCCTCTTTTTGCTGGGAAAATCAAATCCTCTTTAAGCAATATTTCCAGGGTAGTTACCCTATCGATTTACCCGCCGCTGTGCCGCTGGCTTTAAGCATAAACAATGGAGGCGTATGCTTCCGATTCCGATTAATTGATAACCCGTTGCTTAGTTTGCATACTCAATTTGACCGAAATACCCTTTTGTTCCTCTCCTTGCAGAGTCCGCGTGGCATGCAACCGTGTAGTCCAGCGGGAGAAGTCGCTATGATGCCGCCGTCGAAGAGTCCCGTGATGGAGAGCGCCGCCTCCGACCAGAATCCGAGTCAGCAGAGTCCGCCCAGCGGCGGCGATCAGAGTGCCGCCAAGCGGGCGTGTCCCCTGAAGTTCTCGATAGCCAAGATCATGGAGCCGGATCACAGGCCCAGTCAAGTGGCGCCACCACAGCTGCCGCCGCAGCAGCATCAGCAGCAGCCTCTGCCAGTGCAGGAACCTCTGGTGCTGATCCACGAGGACGAGGACGATGAGGATCCCGATATTGATGCTGATTCGGAGCGCTCCTGCAGTCCCATCGAGGTGATCAGCCTGGATCACTCGCCGTCCGCCGTTAATTACGATTCCGCCTTCAAGAAGTATGTGCCGGGTGTGCCCAGCTCCTCGTCGGTGGTTGGATCATCGCCCTCGAGCACGAGCACCGCTGCCGTGCAGCAGTTCGTGAGCTCCCGCCACCAGGAGCTGCTCTCCCAATATCCCCTCCTCTACTATGCTCCCAACCAGCTGATGTGCGCCGCCGCCGCCGCCCAGTATGCGGCCCTGACCGCCCAGCAGCAGTCGCTGGCCAGTGCCGCCCACCTGAGCAGCTTCACCGCCTCCCTGAATGCCACGCTCCACCACTCGCAGTCGCTGCGCAGGAACCTGGGACATCCTCTGGCGGCGGCAGCGGCAGCAGCAGCGGTGGCCCAGTCCCAGGCAGTGCCTGGCAGCAGCCTACAGCAGAGCCTGGAGAAATCCCCAGTGGCCCAAAGGACGTCGTCGGCTCAGTCCGGGCAGGGAAACAACCTGAAGAGGAAGCGCTTGCCGCAGGATCAGGGTGAGGTGACACCGCCACCGCCACCAGCAACGGCTGCAGCTCGATCCCGATCTCGCTCCCCGTCGCCGCAGGGATCCGTGGAGGACAGCAGCCCCGGTTCGGCGAGCGGGGGCAAGCCCAAGACCTTCTCGTGCCTGGAGTGCGGCAAGGTGTTCAATGCCCACTACAACCTCACCCGCCACATGCCCGTCCACACCGGAGCCCGGCCCTTCGTGTGCAAGGTGTGCGGCAAGGGATTCCGGCAGGCCTCGACCCTGTGCCGGCACAAGATCATCCACACGTCGGAGAAGCCGCACAAGTGCCAGACGTGCGGCAAGGCCTTCAACCGATCCTCGACGCTCAACACCCACGCCCGCATCCACGCCGGCTACAAGCCCTTCGTCTGCGAGTACTGCGGCAAGGGATTCCACCAGAAGGGCAACTACAAGAACCACAAGCTGACCCACTCCGGCGAGAAGGCGTACAAGTGCAGCATCTGCAACAAGGCCTTCCACCAGATCTACAACCTCACCTTCCACATGCACACGCACAACGACAAGAAGCCCTACACCTGCCGGGTGTGCGCCAAGGGATTCTGCCGGAACTTCGACCTCAAGAAGCACATGCGGAAGCTGCACGAGATTGGCGGCGATCTGGACGACCTGGACATGCCGCCCACCTTTGACCGGAGGCGGGAGTATACGCGCCGCGAGCCCCTCTCATCGGGCGGCTATGGCGGCCAGGCCTCGGGCCAGCTTACCCCAGACTCGAGTTCGGGTAGCCTCTCGCCGCCCATAAATGTGACCACGCCGCCCCTGTCCAGCGGGGAGACGAGCAATCCCGCCTGGCCGCGCTCCTCCGCCTCTCACTATCCCGCCGGGGGTTTCCATCACCTGGCTCCGCCGCCGGACTATCCCAGCTCCGCCTTCCTGCAACTCCAGCCGCCACAGCAGCCACATCCGCAGCAGCATCAGCAGCCACCGCAGCAGCAGCAGCAGCAGCGGCTCTCGGAGACCTTCATAGCCAAGGTGTTTTGACAGCGATACTATGCGGACAGCTTGAACAGCTCCACGGCGGCATCGACCAGCAGCTCCACAGTGACCACCACGACCACAGCCGCCGGAACATCCGCTTCCTCGGCGCTGGCCAGGAGTGATCTCCTCATCGACTGACTGCAGTTTGTGGCAGCGGCGGCCGCTGCTAGCCACCCGAACGCTGGACAGGATTTGGTTCTGCCCCCCAGGAAGTCACCCTCGCCGGAACTGGGATGCACGGCCCTGGGCAGTGCGGTCAGGGCCCTGAATGGACTCTTCTAAGGACTCCTGCTCCGAACTCTCTCTCTCTCCCTGCAAAACCTCAACAGCAGCCACCAAATGGTTTCAACTTGTGCAATACCCACTCATATCCTGATGATCCTGATGATTTCTCCCTCTTTCTCTGTATATAGTATATCCCTAAGACCCCCATGTGTTATCCGTAGTCTATGCTCTATTTAAGCTCTCTGAATGTCTTAGATTTAGTCACAGGTTAGTCGCTAGTTAGTCTTGAATGTGTACATGTGTAACGCACTGAGTTCTGTGTAGATCCTTGACACAGATCCTCGCGAGTGCGGGCTTCTACCTTGGCTTAGGAGAAATGTTTATTGCGATTCGAGTCAACCGAAATACATAGCTTAGTATGTATCTTAGAGTTGTACTAGATATATGTGTATCTAAGTGTCTGTTTAATCCAAGAATCGAAGAATGCATTGAATTTGTTTAGAACTTAAGTGATATTATTGATAATGTTTAAGCAATAAATCAATTCTTCAATTATTAAAAGGTTGAGAGAGTTTTTATAAGGGGAAAAGGGATATAAAAACGGGAAATTTAAACTTTTTTAAATGCATTTTAGCCTCCCCCATACTTGTATGCAAATAACTGAGCAACGGAGTGGGTCATGCCATTGAGTTTGTCTCCTGCGATCCTTGAGAATGCAAATGCAAATGCGAAGCGAAAACAATTATCGCTGCATTACTCGAGTCGCGTTTAATGGGCTCTAAACTGTCGCCATGTCTGCCGCATGACATTTGCAACTTAATTAGTGAGGTCCTGCCCTCCCCATGTCCACCTCCGCAAACTCCGCAGGTGGCAGGACCTGGCACACGCCAATCATTTGCATAGTCCTTTGATCTAAGGCTTGGGAAAGGACAAGGAAACCCAGTTCGGCTGCAACTGGGGAGTCCAGAAATGGGGTCTGCCTAGGTTACCCATAAAAATGCAATACAGATTTACATTTATCACTCTTTCTTTTGGTATTTTATGGATTTCTTTAAGATAATTAATATGGCAACCCAAGGAAAAAGGTAAATTGTATAATTTATGGATAAGAAAGGATATTCATTAATTAAGGACAACGTTAAGGGTTTCCTTAGGCCCTTTGCTCTTGAAAAAATAAATATTTACATTAAGAAAACAATTTTTGAATAATATTTAAAGCTCAATTCAATTTTCACAGTATATTTCCTATAAATAGAATTATCCCTCGATCATTAGCCTGATTTAAATCATATATTATTTGACAGTTCAATATAAATACTCACGTAAAGTAAGGACAAATATTTATATTCATACGAAAGTCCTGATGTTACCCTGCTGGCTTTTCAGCGGCCTAATGTCCCCGTCAGGGATGACGCATGTGATGCCCACTTGAGTTGACATTTTTTTCCGAAGTCCTCCCCCTTTTGCCGGCTCTATGAATAATTCAAAAAACATCAAATCAAATCGAATCGAATATCCAAATGGGAACGAAAAGCGAAATCGAGCAGTGCGAACGAAGCGCTTTATGCAAATAATCAGAGATCCTTTGCGCACTGACGTACAGTGGGCCCTCAGCATATGCTCAAGCACACCGCCCACTGACAGGACTTGTAGATCCATTCAAATGACACAGAGGAGAGTCCAATCCTCCGGAGGAGGAGGAGTTGTGCCCAATTTTCGGATGACTTTTGACACCGCCTCGCGCGGCGTTCTTTTGAACCCGATTCTGCCCGATTCTATCTGCTCCGAAGGCCAACCCCCAATTGTGGAATGAATGTGAATGGTCCTTGAGCCGTTGTCATGTTCCTTTTGATGTTTGCCTTATGCACGCCCAGTCGACCATTCGAGTATCCATCTGCCCAGCCAGCCATTCGCCTATCCACATCCCAATCCCAGTCCCAAACTGACTTATTTGGCTAATTGAACGCGGTTGGCCGGCGGTTCCTCGCACTCGCGTCGGCCAGATCCCGTCCGGATAACTCGGCACTTTTCCACTTTTCTGCCCGCTTATGCATGACGCCTTGACACTCCATAGAATCCGCTTTACGTTTTCTGGTCATTCGGACGGATGACATTAATTAAGCTAATTAATGGCTATTGATACGCTGACCAGGCCAAAGTGTGCTTTTCCTCAGCGTCAGGAAGCTGTTAATGAATGGCCGGCAGGTGAGAAGAGAGAGTGTCAAAGAAAAGATTTGTTAATGGAAATTCATCAAGGAAATTGGTAATTTGACACTAATTGATTCAAAAGGGAAAACATTGATGATTTTGTTTTTTTTTATATTTTTAACAATTTGCAAGTACTAAGTGTATAAAATCAATAAAAAAAGAAGCAAGGAAGATAGCTTCGGAAAACCAAAGTTTCTAATTTAGAAAAGGCATAACTAAGCCAAAATTGCATATATTTCAATTTGGATAGCTTTTCTGTGCTAGTTTTTATTAGATTAATAAATCTGAATATTGAGTTTAGAAATTAAAAAAAAAAAATATTTTTTTTTAAGTTTTTGGCAATATTATTGATGTAACCCCTTATAGAATGTTGAAAAAATGGCAACAAATATTTTTTTGATTTTTTCAAAGTTATAATTGTAAATAATTAAGATTTTAATGGCGAATCAAAAGATATACGACTTTTTGCAATCACTTAAATCTTGGCTATAAAAGGCTTCCAAGAAGACCTTAAATTCATGCGTTTTTTGGGTTACGAAAACAATTTGAAAAATATCATAACTTTTTCGGACAAATTAAAGTTTAACAAGAAAGAAATCTAACGTTGGTAAACCGAAGTTTATATACCCTTGCAGTCTGCAATTGGATCATTGAAAATCGATCTATTTTGGTAAAGTTGGAAAAATATCGAAGTTAGTCAATTTGTATAAAGTTTTAAATGTAGAATTTATAATCGACCGATCGCTTCTATGGCAGCTATATGATATAGATGTGCGATTTTAATGAAACTAAAAGCGTAATTCGAAATGCTATATTTCAAAATTTATTGAAATACGTTGAAAAACAGAAAAGTTAAAGTTGTTTGTACATTAATTTCGACTTCATTCCTATGGCAGGTTTAGGATATAGTGGTCCGTTCCGATATATATACTTCGTGCCAAAAGAAATAAGACTTCGCGTCCGGTAGCTCAAAATTTGAGAGACTAGTTCGCGTAGAAAATAATTTAAAATATATTCAAAAATCCCTAACATTTAAAATACATATTCTAAGTTCTCTCTTATGTACTAACAATCTAAATTATATCATTGCATTCTTGTAGGCGCTCTTAAAATATGCCTTAAAAATGACAAAGGTAATAATAAATATTCTAAATCTTCTCCTATGCATTTACGACGTAAATTATTTCACTGCATAGTTTAAGGAACATTTAAAATATGTTTTTAAAGCCCTTAATTTAATAATAAATATTCTTTATCCTCTTCTATGCAATTACGTACTGAAATATTTAATTGAATACTTCTACACACCTTCAAAACGTGTTTTAAAATCAATGATTTTAATGATAAATGTTTAAGTCCTCTAGTTAAATTTATTTACCAGAAATCATCACAGATTTAGTTTGGCTTTTATAAAGACAAGTTAAAGGCATATCTTAGAAATAACACAGAAACCTCTGGAGCTCTCAAATCTATATCTTAAATAATAAAATTTTTTGTCCCAAAGATAATAATTTCCTTACATCAATAAATCCAATCCATCAATATCTCCAAATGTATTTTAAGGAATTATTCTATGAAACTGTTTTTTAAACTATCTCAAATATAATTCCAATTACATTAAAAACAAGGTGTCTCCTTTTCCATAATTTTCCCTCAAGTTATCCCCATCAACCTCCAAAGTATGATTACAATTTCCGCCATATTTGCAGCTCCCATTCGATATCCCCGATGGAAACTGTTTACCCGCCATAAACAATTTCCGCTGGCGCCATCATTTCAGAGTGCACATCCCGAAATAAGCATTATATTTTCATGTTTTGTTTTTCGCATATCAATAACTCTTATCAGCCCCTCCACTAACCGCCTCTCCGAAGGCAACGCAACAACTCGAGCACGCAACAGGGGCTGGGGAGAGAGTGTGGAAGAAAAATCCAAGCACTCGAGCTCGCAGCGCACAATAAAAAATAAAAAAGAAGGACGAAAAAAAAATTATAATCCAATTCCATTGTCCGACAGGGACGGGAGGTTTGTGCGGTGGAAAAACTGCAGACAACGACTGCGCTTATCACCTAAAATGAGGCAGGAACAATAAGGACACGAGGGAGCGATGCAGCGCAGGATGCGGGGCTGCAAGTTGAGCGTGAATCGCAGCGTAATCTCTTCCGGATATGATTACGCCACCAAGTGCGAGGGATTGTCTCGGCCCAGTTGAGTCTCCTTGCTGCCGCTGCTGCTGCCGCTGCTGTGACCTATCAGCTTTGTGTCCCCTGCATCTTTGTATCCATCGAGGCATCTTTGTGGCGCGGTGGCTCAGCCGAGAGTTCGGCTCGCAATCTGCTGTGATTACAATTTCTTAAAAAGCTAAAGCTGCATTTTCCTTTCAATTACGAGGCAGGCACGGCACCCTCTCTCTCTCTCTCGGCACCTCTTAATGGCCATATATATAAGTGTATCATCCCCTCATTCCATGCCCTCTCCGTAGAGCCAACAATGTATAAAAGAACACTTAACCCACGCCACGACATTCTGCTCTCGGTAATTGTGCCGTTAATTGTCGACTCCCTGAACTATGACATGATCTCCTCCTCCGCCTCCGCCTCCGCCACTGATTCGAAAGTGTCCCATGTCAATGGCTGGCTGCCATTAGAAATAAAAAAGGAAGCCACGGGGGCTGAAGATGCGAGCATTACAACATTCTATATGAGTACTTATAGTTTCCACGTCTTTTGTGCGTGCCCCGCGGGTTGGGATGTGCCAGGATCTCCGATACACCGACAGAAATTGAGCTAAGCCCTATTTAAGATGACATCAAACGGATATCTGTGACACCTCGGGGTTTAGTGGTTAATGAAATATGTATATACAGGGGATTAAAAATACAACTGGGTTGCCAGAGAAATTAGTGCAAGTTATGCCAAAAAATATGCTTTACATTTTGATATCTTAACAAACAAGGAAGCTGGCTTCGGGAAGCCGAAGATACATACCCAGTTAATTTAGAAAAGGCCAAAGCCACAATTCCACATATTTCAATTTCGTCAAATTTTCTGTGCTTGTTTTTATTAGATTCATAAATCTGCATATTGCGTTTAGAAATTAAAAAAAAAGTGTTGTTGTTCAATTTTTAAAAATTTTAATGATGTAACTCCTTATAGAATTTGGAAAAAAAGTGGCCAAATATTTTATTTTTATTTTTTTCTTAATTTTGATTTTAAATAATAAAAATTGTATTTTTTGGGGTACAAAAATATTTTGAAAAATATGATATCTTTTTTGGACAAACAAAAAAAGAATCTATCTTCGGTAAGTGAACGGATATGGAAAATGAATATATATAAATTACACATCAAAGACCAATATAATCACTAAGCTGTCGAAGGGCCGTACATTTGACTTGCAATATGGAAGCTATTTTTCTCTATTTTGCACTCTCTCCGTTCTAACAAAGTTGAGACATAAAATTCTAGAAATATAATGGCCTTTATGTGTGAGTATCCACAGATCGTACAGATCTAGAATGCTTTCAAGAGAGCGCGGAACAAAAATATTGTTTGCAAAAAATTGTAAGGCTTTACTCATCTTGAAAATTCTAATGTCTATGTATATTTGTAAAATTAATAAATTAAACGGAATGCTACAGAAATCACTAGCGTTCTGAAATCACTTGAAAATGCGTTTAGAACTATGCTACAAAATGTTTCAATGCAATAAAAAACAAATTTGCAGAATTTAACATTTTATTGCATACTTTTAGACAAATTTTAAAGTGAATTCATAACCCTAGAAATTTCTGGGGCATCCCCGATTATTAAGAAAATTATAAATATATTAATAATTAATTTATATATATTTTTAAACAAGGTATTAATTATGTTATAGTTATTTTACAAGGATATAATAATAATAACAATAATTAATAACAAAGCACAAATGGACTTAAGATAAATGGTAAATGTGTCAGAACTCTCATCTTCTATTCAAAAATTCCACCTTTTTTAACATATCTGACAAGGGTCAAGGACTTTATCCAGAGCTTTGCGGGAAAATTCCAGCTTAAGTCCCGAACCTTCGATCCCCTTTCGAGGAAGTGCAGCTGACTGGGATCAGATGCCAGGCAGTGGGTGGTTGCTTTCGGCGATGTGGTAGCGATGACCCATGTTTCCGGGCAGCAGTTGCTCGACTTCCCAGCTGAAGCTAAAGAGGCGCGAGGCTGGAAAATGATGACAATATGTGGATGTATGACGCGGCTGCTTGGCAACACATTGAAATGCATTCGAGTCGATGTAACGCGGCTCAATTAGTGCGGTTCAGCGACTGCCAATGCAGCTTCTCCTGCGTCCTGTGTCCTGCCCTCCGAATCCGGCTTGCCTTCGTCCTGCCAGCATTGTCCCGGCTTTATGTCAACTTCTTGCACGCTTATTCACACCTGAGCACAAAACCGCCCCGCAGGTTTTTCCCGCCTGAAAAGTCACGAATGCGCTCGCCCGCCAGCAGCTTCGGAGGTTTTTCCAGGACGCAGCGAGGCGTCGCTCATTATGTGGAAAGCTGCCTCCTAAAGTCGTCAAGTTTTCATTAATTAGTCCTGCTTATTGCCAGCAAAAATTTACTCTGAAGGGAGAGACTTTGAGATATTTATCCAACTTAAAAATAACTTTTAAATAGTACAAAAATTAGTAATAATATATCTTGAGATTCACAGGCTAGTTATAAATCAGAAAAATCCCTCATTATGACTAGATCTCAGTGGGAAATCATTTCTAACTCGAATTTCTTGGAAGTCACACAAAATTTTTGTTACCGAATACAATATATTTTTAAATGAAACGCGAAAGCACTGAAAAACTTCGGCAAAAATGTTTCGGAAAGTCGGAAAATGCGGGAATTGCATGAAGAATAGTGAGAGCCGGATGATATTCGAGGATCCGATGGTCCGTCGGAAATTTATTGTCAAGGTCCTGCTGATAGTGGCGGTGAGTGGGGACTGATTCGAGACAGATTCTGGATCACGAGTTCTAATTCGATTGCCTTGACAGCTCAACTTGGTGATCACCACACTGTGTGCAGCCCTGGCTGTGTTCCATCGGCCGACAAGAAGGTTCTTCCGCAGAAATTGGTGGCTGTGGATAGTAGCGTTGTGCATTTTGATTCCCATCCAAATTATACTCTGCTACTTCAGAAAACTCTTTCGAATGTCGCCGCTGAAATACATCCTGTTGGCCCTGTATGTCTTCGCCCACACCATCCTGGTGTGCCTGTGTGTGGCCTGGTTCCATCCCAGACTGGTAAGCCTGTAAATACAGTAAGAATATCCAGTAATATCCTAATATCTTTCGGACAGGTTTTGATGGCATTTGGAATCGTTACCGCCATGGTGATCCTATTGGCGCTATTTGCCAGATTCGCGCCATGCGATTTCACTGGATGCTGGACCCTTGTTTTCGTGCTCTGTATAACACTGCTCTTGCTGTGTATCCTGTCATGGATTTTTCCAATAATGTTGTTGCTATATTACTCCTTTGGCGTATTGGCCTACTCCATATTTCTGGTGATAGACCTTCAGTTATTGATGGGCGGCAAAACGCACAGAAGACAATTCGATGAGGAGGACTTCATAATAGCTGCTTTGGAAATCTATGGTGACATCATAGCCCTCTTTAAACACTTGCTTAGATGCATCGGTATATTAGATGATGATGATGATGATTAAGTAATTGGTAACTTAAACAGGAATCAAATTTTAAGTGAACAGATTCAAGTATAGTAACAAGTTTGTCTTCTTTTTGTGTAATGTCTATAATATACAAAGAAATACGTGAATATATTTGGCACACAAGACACAACTATACAGCTACAAACCTGAGTTTAAGTTTATTAATAATTTACTGTGATGGTTGAGTAAGTAAACAAATAGTTTCCTTGGAATTATCAAAGTAAGTGTTCCCAAGATATCCCATATCATAGCTCTCATTGCGATTTCTGCAATAATATTTTATATTAGGGGAACACCTTGAAAAATATTTTTCATGCCTTAATTCCAGCTCCTCTTCTTTAGCCGATCGTCCCTGGGCTTACCCAGAGTCCCTGGGCACATCCTCGCTCTGATCCTGTGCTCGCAGGTTAATATTCCTGTTTGGCTGCCATCTGCCTTCTCGAACTGCTGAATATTTCGGTTTGTCCGGATATAAATTTTGAGTTGTTTTACAAGGCCTGCTTTTGCTGTAGCTCTCGAGCTTGTCCCTAAACTGATTTTCCGGGGAAGGACACACCAAGAGAATTACAAGACTTTATAGAGGTGTTATTTTAAATTTTGCAATAATTTTATTAATTTAATTTTCCAAACTTGTCAGCATAAAAAGCACTTCCTAAAAGTGCTAAAAAAAACAAATTATAAACCGAAATAAACCTCAAATCTATTTTTTACCAAAGGCTTATCCCAGCCAACCAGTGGAGTCCGCAGGGTGCTCCTTTAGGACTCCCTGTGCGGAGCTCAAACCCTCCTAGGGAGGCTCCGAAAGGTGTCCTAAGGGAGCATGTTTGCGGGAGAAAATGGCCTTTTCAACTTATATGAAAACAGTGCACCTTTAGGAGTCCTAGAAGGAGTGTTTTCGGAGTCCCAAAATGCTCCTGTAGATAAACCGCAAGGACTCCGTGCGGACTCCTCTATTAGCTTATAGATTTTTAAAAAAGGAGTCCTTAAATCGTCCAAAGATAACCTAACCGACTCTGCTATGTAAGTTAATATGTATGTTACTGTTAAATGGATGTAAATATTATAAATGTTTGATAAAGCAACTTACATTTCTGAAACACAATTGTTCCGACTGGGACTCGAACACATGACCTTTAGATTTAAAGTCCAGCACACTAAGCATGACGCCATTCAGGTAAATCAAAGAATGCTGATGAAAACAAATGCATACTATACCAAATTATGCTCCCTAAACGCTCCTACGAGGAGCTTTTTTGGAGTCCCTTTTCACTCCAACTTCG
>VNJW01007361.1:0-34165 GCA_008042615.1 Drosophila auraria | reverse complement strand
TGAGGTTAGAATTGCTGAAAATATCACATTACAAAAGCACACATAAACAAGGACGAAACACATTAAATAATAATTGTGTGAATACACCCTTATTATAAATACCTTTATCTATGTTTTCCATGTTTTTTTATATTTATAGTCATAGAAATAACTGAATTATAGCACTTTGAAATTAGTAAAAACTTTCAACGCTAGCAAAGGCAAAGTTTAATGCAAATGAACAGCTGACTTCCAGGGCTGGCTAAATCGCGAGGGCTTCAATTTCAATTGTAAAATTATGCTTTTAGACTGCCCTTGGGAATACTCTACTGGAATCTAATATGGTTTTTGCTGAAATCTTGAAAAAAAAAATTGAATTTCTGCCACCAATTTGGGATTCTGGACCACAGTGCATTGGGCCAAAAACTGTGCGGACGTTGTAAACTGCCAAGGAAGGCAGCAGTGGGATCCACGAAGATGAGATGAGAATGGATCCGGGGGCCAAGAATAGGGAATCGGAAATAGCGGCGAGCAGCCAAAGTGGCAGTTAAAATTGTGCTGGGAATAAATCTATCATCTAATGCAATATTACATCGTAATGCCATTCAGCAGGACTCAACCCTCCGCCCTTCCAGAGCAGCAGGATCCCCCAAGGAGCTGTGGCTCAGCTGCGGTTCAGTGTTTTTCAGTTAAATGAAGTCGATTATTCGAGGCGCCTCTGGGATGGCCAGGAAATATGATTGAACAAATGATTGAATGCCAGAATAAGCGCCTACATATGGGAGAGCAGGGAGAAAAGAGTGGAAAATAAAAGAAATATTACAAAGTATGAGAATATGAGAATTAAAAATGAGTTTCAGATGTATTTATTTCTATATTTATTCACTACAATGAGAAATGGTTTGATTTTAAAGCTTGGAAAACTATAAATTCCTCCAGAATTTTATTGAAAACATTGAATTCTTAGTTTGATTTTAATTAAATATATTTATATTATAATTTTTAATAGGCTCCTCAGCACTTACCTTCAAGGAAATCAACTGTAACATACATAAGGTCTTAAGTAAATTAAAAACAATTCTTATTTATAAAAACAGGATTTGAAATATAGCAAAAATTCTTGACTTTTTCATTCGAAATGGTCGGCGGCTAATGTGACAATAGCTCGCGGCCATTGGAAATGGTTTAAGGACGCAGGACAAAGAGCCTCGTAGCTAGCCGTGATTGGGGTTAGACATTACTTAAACGACGCTAACACAAATAGCAAACACACACAGGAGAAGGAGCAGGAGGAGATACCATGGCACAGTGTGCATATCCTGGAGCACAATTGAATTAGGTTAGTCATGCTTTAATGCACATCAACATACGTGCAGCCAGGCAGGACATTCAGCCCCCTCACCTATGCCACAGGGATATACGACGTCCCCAACAGCCGTGTTCGAAATAGTAGAAGTATTTGGAGAACCAGAAATAAATCACAGCCTAGAACTATCGTGAATTTGGTAAGTAAGTTTGAAGTTTTTAATTGAAAGATTGTACAAATAATGAGCTTTAATTAGACATTTTACAAAACACTTGGAATAATAGGTGAATAAGTGTTGAAAGTGAATTCTTTTTAATACATATAGTTAATGCAACCTTTTAGTTAATGCAGCCACATTAAATAAGGTTAATTTCCTTATTAAATTATTTAAATACAACTTGAATTTATAGTTGCATTTCCGCACTAAGATCTCCTTATAAAATATTTAAATAATAATAAGTATTTGTAATGTTTTTTTACATTTATTCTGTCTTCTTTTGATTGATCTTGACTTAAAATTGCTAATTTCATGACTTAAAAATTACAAACTTATTTAAGAGTGGAATTTATAGAAGTCTTTCCCTTTGAATACTAATAAATATTTCTTAAATTTTCCTTACATTTATTTCCCCTTTTTTTTTATGATCTTTGAGCTATTTCGATAGCTAATTTCTTGACCATAGCTGCGTGTTTCATGTTTGTTGTGTTTCGTGTGTGTGTGTGTGTGTGCCTGTGTGTGCCACAGTTCTCTCATAAATCTCATTGTCAGTGTTTAACTTTCTTGTTGGCTTAACTTCACTTGGGGCAGCAACAATAGCAACAATAGCAAGAGAAGCCAAAGCAAAAGCAAAAGTCATTTGTCATTTTAGTTGGCAACACACACACGGACACACACACACAGACGAAGTAACGCACACATGTCAGTCACATTTGTTTATTTGTATTTGTATTTGCATTTGCATGCATTTTGTTGCCTGTCCGATTCTACAGATTTCTTATTTTTTGGGTACTTTAACTAGCATATATTATTTATAAACTTATAAATAAATATTTCAAATAGCTAAAATTTTTATTTAAATTTTAAATCTTTCCCACATGATCTCTAATATCTAATTAAAGTTTTAAGTATTCCCTGATACCTTTACCAATTTTTTTAAATATATTTTAGAGGGTATTCCCCTTAAGGTTACCCCAAGGCTCCTGTTGCAATCTCGTGTTTGGCTTGTGTGCAACATGCAGTCAACTGCAATAAATATTAAGTCAAAGGATGTTGCAACTTTTTCTTCAACTCAAATACATATGTATAGATGGAGAGAGAGGGAGAGAGAAGTCTGAGGGAATTTCCTTCGGCTAGCCCCAAGATTTTCCACCCGTTTTCCGCCCAATCAGCGCGTTTGTGTTTGGCCAAAACAATTGCATTGTGAGGAGAACTCTGAGGCATCGAGTTGGGTCAGCAGCTAATTAATGGTAAATTAGGCCTGCGGTCACCTAATTGGCAATATTCAAACCAAGTCCTTCGTCAACGAAGACGTTGAGAATCTGCTGCCAAAAGTTAAGGACTTAAAGGTAATTTCTTGGGGGAGATATTTAAATTAAATCCCTAGGACAAGCTATAAGTAAATGGGATTTATCAAGGGAGGAAAATAATTGCATCTTGAATTATCTATTAAATGGATATGTTTTGTAATTTTTTTATTATATATTTTAAGGGATTATAAAAGCTTCAAAAAAAGTACTGTTTAATTTTAACTTTAACTTCTTGGAGTAAATAATGTAAATAAATGCGATTATTAACTGGAGGGGAATAATTGCATATTGAATTATCTATTAAATGCATATGTATTATAGTTTTATTATTATATATTTTAAGGAATTATAAGTCCCATAAATATTACTAATTAAAACTCAACTTGGCCAAATCCCTTGATCAGCTGAAGGCTGTCACTGCGCGGATCTGTCCCAGACATCCTGGCATCTTCGATGCGGATGTCAATGCTCGACGTTCTTCGACTTGCTCTTCGGATATATTTTTTACTGGAAAGTCCTCTTTCCCCTCAAAAAAAAAAAAAGACCGAAGAAACTTTTTCGATTATATGCTTGTGAAAGTTTTTCGGTGTTTGTGCAGCAAACACAGTCCGCCCCCCGCCTTCGTCTTTGCCGGCCGCCCCAACTCTTTCTGGCCATGGCCAATTCAGTGGGCCAAGAGCGGACCGCAATTCAACCGCAACAACAAAGCTAAAACCTCACAGTGGATGCTGTGTGTGTTGCTGCTGTTATTGTGGATATTGAAGTGATAAAGTAAACCGAAAAAATAAACGAGGGAGAGAGGGAGGGAGAGCCCCAAAGTAAAGTAAAACCGAAAAGCAGCTCGTAAACAAGCAATAAAATTGCAAAAAGGACAACGCCAGAGTTGCCACCAATTGGCATTGTCAAAGGAGCGTTGGCACTCGTCAACAGCAGTGTTCATAAAACTAATACACAAAATAAAGGGACATTTTATTTGGGAATTTATCAAATATTTAGCATTAAATATTTATCATTAAATATTTATTATAGGCAGTTTATCTAGAAAGTTGCAGCACTTCTAATTAAATGTATATTTTTCAAAAGAAGCTCGACTTTATGCCAAAACACACAACATAAGAACCCGTTGGGAATTCCAGTGCCACGCGAAAGGATTTATTTTCGACTTAAGACAACATTTTTTTAGCTAGAAAATGTAGAATCATTTTCGAATTTTTGAGTTAAGCTTTGAATCATTTCGAATCATTTACACTGTGATTCGATAAATCGATAACCGATAATAGCAATTTAAGTTCTAATACCTAAAAGTTTTACATTAAATAATAATAAAATATTTAATTAAAACATAAATAATAATAAAAATATAGGTTATTTAAAATAAATAATTAAATAAATAAAATAAATAATAAATTTATGGCTTAATAAATATTATAAAAAAGAGTTTGAGCCATTTTAAATTTTATATATTTTTTTATTCTTAATATTATGTTTATATATTTTTTTCATACTTTTTATTAAACATTAAAGTTTATTTTTATACATTTTCTCGTTCCTATTCGCTTGAACCCTGCTGTGCATGTGTGTAGGGGCCAAAGGACACAGGACACAGGACGACCCACAACCGTTTTTGGGGCAACCCATTCGCATTTCAATAGTTTTCGCTTTCACATTGCTTGGGAAATTGTGTGGGTATAAATGGTGTGTGTGTGTGGAGTGAGGACTGAGGAAAAGCCGGAAAATCCTGGCCTAGGTATAATATTTTACACAAGTTTTGGAAATTCATTTAATTACGATGCATTAACACCTACGTCCAATTATGTTTATGTGAAAATTCAAATAATGGCCGAATTTTTGGTTCCGAGTTTCGGATTTCTCCAAGCCATACGCACGATTTTTCCCAAAAACTATTTCCAGCTCTGAGCTAATTAGGAAACTTGGAAACCAATTAAATTGAAAATAATTTAGACGCACAAAAACCAAGCTTGAAATATTGTTAAAATATATTTTTGCGAGTTTGCTTCAGTAAGAAAATGTATTTGGTAACCAAATACGTTAAGAATTAAATGCAATTTCTGCCACTAAATAATAATAAATAGTTGAAAGCCAAGGAAACGAAAAGCTTGGTTGTTTTTTAATTGGTTTTAGCCTTGCTTGAGTTTAATGAATTCATCCCGCCTAGAATTCTAAGCTAAAATTTCCTTAATTCTCATTTCTTTTCCCAAGTTTCCTTGCTTCTTTAATTTTGTGTATAAACTTCTCTTTATTTGTTTTATTTTCTGCGCAATCCACTAATTGATTAACACCTGGCCGGTGGATCCATCATCCTTGGTGCGAACTTGTTTGCCACTTACAGATATTAGAGCGAGTCCCGAGTCCCAGAGCCTTCGTCCTTCGTCCATCGTCCTGCTGCGGAAATCTGTGGCTGCCTGAGGCGCGGCCAGTCCCCTCTAAATGTGTCATTAAAAAATTAAAAGCAAATTCCCGCACAGCGAGGATGCCAAGATGCCGACAACATTGTTGATGGCCAGGACGGGACGAGGATGGGAAGAGGTTCGGGAGGGAAAAGAGGAAAGCAGGGAAAGCAAAGCCGGGCAGGAGATTGTCCTCCAAAGACGTCGAAAGCCAGATGCCACATTAATGTCTGCCTGTCCGCAAGTCGCGCGCGGGAATAGAAGGCGGCACGCGGATAATTCCTGGTGAAATTGCCTCCGGAGCCCGGAACCCGGAGGAAGGCAGCCAAACGAGATGGGACAATGTGGCATAGTGCAAGGAGCTGCCGGCCCAGGACAAGCTGCATCCCGCCGCCGGAGTTACTGGATTATGCGGCTTTCCTACTACTTACGTTTTATAATTCTATTTACTGGACAAAGTGGTTTAGTTATTTTTTTAACTTGAATAAAGGTATAAAGGCAATAAAATAATATTATCTATGCTTTTATTATTTATTATTTTCTATTTAAAATAAAATACACAGCTCTAAAATATAAGTATTTACTTTAAAAAAGCTTCTTTATATACAAAAAAAAAATCACGTATACGCATTACGCATACGCCCCGTCCTCCCAGGAGCACTCAAAAAGCAACGCTCGATAATAGACATTAAGAGTCCGACTCCTGCGGTCCATAAATGAGTGGCGACCAAAATCGAATTACATGCCGCTGTCACTCAGTCACGGACTCCGTTCCGCCGCCCTCGGAGCCTCGGACTCCTCGGACTCCCCTTCCCCGGCCTGCCCTCCGCAGACTGACATTGATTGCTTTTAGTCGATGAGCGATTGCGGCCGTTGGTGGCAGGCGGGTTAAGGGAAAGGCGGCTCGGGCAGGGGAGCTGCGTCAGCTTTTATGATTTTAAAATATTTTATTAATTCAATTAATTATACATTTTGTGCGGTCATTTGTTGCATGCAAAACTGCAAAGGTAGCCCGGTCATTGGTTGGTTCAAAATCGGTTTCTTTTTGGGGTTTATTTATTTATTTTTAAAGTAAATAATTCAAAAATCGGAAACAAGGTTGTATGAAGAAGTATTTTTTAATTAGTGAACTATAACTTAAATGTTGTTAGTTTGCCTTAATTAATTTTGGTTTTGGTAAATATGCTTTTATTTGAATTCCTTTAAAAGTTTCGTTTTTAATACAAAAATAAGTTGGATTTGCTTTAATATTTAATATTGGGATCTTTTGTTTATTGAAAATAATACTTTATTTATTTACAAGAATTTTTTAAAGCAGCTATATATTTTTTTGGCTTAATGCCTCAAATATTCGTAAAACTACTTATATTTTCTTGCTATTTTATTTTAATTCTGCCTGTAACAATAATCCCCAGACAATGCGAAGACAGTTTTCCATTAATTATCCCTGAGAAATTCGTTAATTTGCACTTAAGCGTTGGCCAATTGAAAGATTTGGCCAAAAGTTTCGCTGGCTGCATTAATTTAATTGAATTTAATTCACTTACAAGGCGGCCAAAGACAAAATCACGGAAAGTGTCAGAAAAGTGCCAAAAAAAGTTGCGAGGAAAGCGGAAAGCGGATGCAGGGCGGCAGCGGTAAGACTTCTTGCAGTTGACAAAGTGTCGCCGGAAGTTTCGATTTATAATTAGCATGACACACACTCCAAAGTGAAAAACTGCAAAGAAGTCGTGTCTCGGCGAAAAATTCAAACTTTGGCCTTTCAACTCCTTCGGCCCACCGGCCCGCCAGCCTGCCAGCCTCCTCCGGCGGCGGCAAAGTCCTGGACGAGAATCAATATTTCCGCAGGGCAGGCGACTGACTAGCAGTTCCCCTCCAGCTGCTTCTGGGCTCCAGATCCGAATCCGAATCCGTTTCCTGATGACGATGAGGCTGATGATGATGATGATGGGGACAAAAGCTGGCTCCCCGCATTTTCGCCATAGACAAAGTTTGCAATTTTCGTACCTCAATTGGTTTTCTGCTGGCGACTTGCTTTCGGTTCGGGGAAGTGGCCTTGGATATGCCCTATAAAAAATATATAAATTAAAAGTAAATGTCTACAATTATTTAAGGATATTTTTTATGCATTTTTTATATATTTTACTTATAGGAGAACATTTATTGGTTGGTATAAAAGTAATATTTAACGAACAAAGGTTTTAGAAACAAGAAAATTTATTTCTTCCTAATAAAAATTACTTACTTCTTGTGTTTAAATATTTATAAAATAATAATGAAATGGTTTTAATGTTAAAAAACCTCTTATTTATAATTGTGAAGGGTTCTAGCTAATTCGTGTTTCTACTTTCAAACCTTAAGTTAGTTTATACCTTTTTAATGCGCTTTTATTGGGTTCTATTTATGTGTATTTATTATTTTTATGCAGAATCTTTATTGACTAAAATAAATATTTAATTTAAAAGAGTTTCCAATAAAGGCAAATAAATAATTAAAATAATAAAAACCCCTTAATAACTTGTAAACTCCAATAAAAAATTACCATCCTACTTTCGTTGTAAAGATATATTTCTATATTTAATAATGAACCTAATTACACCATAAATAAATATATATTAAATACATTGACAAAGTCCTTGCCTTAGGGGATCTACCTTGAAGGTTTCCCCTATCTAGGGGGTGTCTAGGGGCTGGCTCCGGGGTTCTGTTTCGGCCCCCCGACTTGTTGGCTCTGTCGCGACTTTGGCTTCAAGGTTTTAATTACAACTTTCGACGCGTTCTCGCCTTGAGACAGTTTTGAGCGCACCCCTCCCTCTGCCTGCCTGCCCTGGAAATTCCCAATCCTGCCCCCTGTCCCTGCCCCCTTGCTCCAGTTCAGAAATCAATGTGAATCAAGTGGTGGAAATATGCTTACTCCGCTCTTACCGCATTCTTTTCCCTTTCCAACCCCGCCTTTTCCCGAGGAAAAATCGAGCGTAAACTTTATCTGGCTTGGCGTCTTCAAGTGCTGCAAGATTTTGGCATTTTATGTTAGTTTTAAGTTCTTGCCACCGAGGGGGGCCTCTGCCTTCTTCCCTAGATTTAGCTTTTTATTCGGACGCCAGCGACACCCCTCCTCGATCTACGTCTCTGTGTTGCTCTGTGTTTCTTTCGGTCTCTGCAGCGGCATTTAAAACTTTATCTAGCCGGCGGCGGCGGCGGGGGGAAAGTCCGGAAAAGAGTGAGAAAAACTGGCGGGAGCCTGGAGCTTTCCACTCTCTACTTTTTAGCGGAAAATAATTTTATTACCCCTTTTCTTGGCTGGCTTCGTTTCGGTTCTTTGCTTGTTTCTTGAAATCTTTTTTTGCTCTTTTTCTGTTTGCAAAAAAGAATAATAACATTCAATTTGGAGTCACTACGATTCGATTTCGAGGAGCAATCAATAGGAGAGGAGAGTCCACTCTCTACTTTACTCTCTTCGAATTAATATAAACAAAAAAGTAAAGCTCACGCCTTGTAAACAAATATTTCTTGTTGAGCTCGATCGATGGGGATCGATGGGGATCTTCAGTTTATTTTCACACGTCGATCGGCCTGGAAGTAATTTCGATAAGAAAATAAATTGTAGAAATTGTATAAAGCTTAAAGCCTTGAGTGAAACAATTTTCAAGTGACTCAGTTCAGAAGCAGAAAGTCTTGCAATAAAATTCAAGAGAGTCTTAAAAGTGTTTTTCAAGTTTTGAGTTTACTTAAAGAATTAAAGAGAAGGTGAAAAGCAAGGTGATTAAAAGCTGAACTTGTTATTAATTATTTAAAACTAAAATATTGTGTGAGTTTAGTTGGTTATTCATCTATTGTTTGTCTTAATATATTGAAAAGTTTTCAATTTTGTGGGATGTTGAATTTATTTTATTAAGAAATAAGTGTTGTTAATTTTTTAAGTTCTTTAAAAGGTTTCTGATATTTGGGAAAATATTATAAATATTCTGTTTTGCTCTTTTTCAAGCAAAACATTGAGAGTTAAGCTATTTTATGTTTTAATATATTATTTATTCTGGTTTATTCTTTATCCTGGTATCCTGGTTTAAGTAACAATTTAGTAAATTTGTTTATAAAATGCAACGGACAAGAAAATTGCAACGATTTGCAAATATTATTTACAGAACCATTTTAATTTAGTAAGTAATAAAGTTTAGTGTTTAAAGCTTACAATTTATTATATAACAAAACTTGTAGAGCTTCTTAAAGCCAAGAAATCTTTAGGAAAATGCCTATTTATATCTTATATAATTTTTATTTATTTAAAAAACACTTCCTTGCCATTGTAAATTTCTCCATAATGATCTCCCATCAAAAGTCATAAAGTACTTCGCTTCACCTGAGTGTTGCTATGTTAAATAATCAATTTCTGCGGTAATTAGCTACCGGACACTTTGCACCATCTACCCACATACCCCTCGATTTTCCAAGCCCTCCCCTGTGTTGGTCAATTTTCTGTGGAAGCCGGGCCTGGTATCAGCGGGGAAAATCAACAAATCAACGAAGGCAGCGGACAATTTTATGCCACCCATGGGGTGGGGCACCGAATGAAAAAAAAGGCATTAAACTTGGTAACAAAGGGGTGGAGGGGGGGACGGGGTACCGGGTACTGAGGGGGCAGAGTGTGTTTATCCGCCGGAGGGTGCCACATCAATTTTGTGCAAACAAAAACAAAAGCGTGAAGAAATCTATTATGACATTTGTGCGCTGACAAGTTGACGGCCGGCAAGTCATTAATGATTAAGCCCCGAAGGCTCGCTCCCCTCCGCCTCCCCTCTCGTTGTAGGTCTTCGGTAATTATTGTATTACCAAATTAGGTGATTCCCCTTCGGTCCTGCCAGCGCCTGCCACCTCAAGGCGACAGAGTCATAAAAATGCCAACACGAACATCAAACAAGCGAGGCTCGAAATCCAACAGAAAAAGTGAAACAGGAAAAATTCTTGGGTGAAATGTGGACACTTAAGGTTTGGGAATTAGGTGGCAAGTGGAATGCCCTTGGCAGGGTTCTTAATTCAAGGGAGATTTTAAGCTACTTATAAAAATTAAATAATAAAATATAAATACAATACTGGAATTGGTTTTAGGAAATGAAAAAAACGAAGAAAATAAAATATATGGTTAGTAAAAATATTTTATAAAATATTATAATAAAAACAATCACACTTTGTATGTTATTTTTTAATTAAGAAAACATTAAGTATAATATTTATTTATTTACTAAGAAAAATAATCAAAGAAAGCCTAAGGAATTGAATTATTTTTTGCATTAAAAACCTTCGTTTATCTTAATTGTTTTTATTGCTTTCAAATTCTTGTCGTATATCTTTGAGCTGGATATTGATAAATAATCCCTAATTATTATCAATTAAATTGTTAAATATTTATTTATATTATATTTTATATTTATTATTTATTGTATTATATTTTTTAACCGGCTGACCCAACAGAAGACCTTAACCCATTATTTTCCATAGAGCATTTGCTGTCCAAAAGTATTCCTTGACACATTTCAGCTTGTCACTCATTGTGACAGCGGGGGGTGTACATAGGGGTGTATTTGGGGGTGTGTGTGTGTGCTGGGTGTGCGGTTGGGTGTGTGACATGTCAACTATTTAGCAAGGTCGTGCCAAAGATTTTCCACGCCTCCTTTGGCACTTCAAAGGCTTTGATTTGCTGGTCGCGTGCTCTTTACTTGGAAAATTGAATCCTTTCGCTTTTCTTTTGTGGGAAATACAGGGAGAGAGGGGCAAAGAGGGGAAGGGAGCCAGCAGCAACTCGGTGTTGAGATTGAAAACTGCGCAAGTTTTTCCTTTAAGCATTTCCTTGCCTTTCATGCAGCTTTTTTCTTGCTTTATTTCATTTTCTTCTCTTTTTTTTTTTGATCTTTTTAAAACTCTTTGCACACATGAGAGCGACAGAGTGAGGGGGGAGCGATGGGAGGGGCCTCTGTGAAAACTTAATCGGATTTGGCGTGCGTTTTCCGCCAAAAGAAAAGGGAAAATTTTAAAATTCAACCGGCATAAATCAAACACTGGGATGGCAATTTTCGTGAGCTGCCTCGGTAAAAAAGGATAAACAGAGGAGTGAGGGAAAACCCGTGGAAAACCCGAGCCCAACCCGCCGCCTGCCACACAAAATATTTACGCCTCACAAAACTTTGGCCCAAACTCATATTTAAACTTTACGTTTTTTGCGGCCTGCCTCTCCGCTAATGTCCCCACTCGTTCCCGTCCTTGTTGTTTATTTTGAAAATCTAATTTTGACTTAAATTGATTTTTTACTTTGCAAAAAAAAAGAAGGAAGAAGGAAGAAGAAAACACATATTTATCTGAGCATATGAGATAATTCCGCAAGCCCGCAAAAATTCCCCATTGGCCATTTATTAAATTGCAAGCCTTTGTTTGGCTTTCATCTGCGCTTCAGTGGCTGCCTTTGAATCGGGGGACCTTAAGCCATATCATCATCGTTGCGGCCACTTAGGCAAATGAAAAGGTCCTTGCGGTCAGGGACCCCGCACTTCTTCCTCCCGAAGGATGTGTGGATGTGTTTGGGACTCTTCCCCCCCTGGAAATCATCAATTGTCCTATATTTTCATTTCTTCATTTGTGGAGAAAGGGTGCTGTAGGTTTGGTTATTAATTTAATTTGTTAATTAATATATTGGTTAATATATGTAGGAGTTTTAGAGGGACAATGAATTATATATTGTATGGGAAATATTTTAAACAAGGCTTAAATTTATTTAAAAAAAAATGTATTAAATTTATAAAGAAATTAAGGGATTTCTTAGGCTTACGTTCCATTATAAGCAGAGGTTTTAGCTACGATTAGAATTAAATAAAGCTAAGGATATAGATATTAGATCCTTAAAGCGGAAAAAAGGCCAAGGCACACAAGGTACCTTTTAGGGCACCCCTGTTTTTACCGCTTGCCTTGCTCTATAATTTTAAAAGCGTTCTGGCAAGGTCATAAATAAATGTATATCCAAACCTGATTTTTTTTAAAACCTAAACTTAAGTTTATGGCAGCTTAAATATTTTTTTATTTAATTTTTAGTATACATCTCTATTTAAATATTTTTTAATGAAACATAAACCGAAGAAAATCTCACAATTACTCCCTGAAACTTTAATTTGAAGCCCAAAGACCCCGGCTGCCTCTTTACGACACAGCGACTTTTGTCGAAATTAAAAGAACTAAAAAGTAAAAAGCTATTTTGTTGTCCATGGGCTCTGGGCTGAATAATTTAAGAGGGTTTCATGTCCAAGTTCTGCTTTAAAATTGCACACACACAAAATAATGAAATTCTTGGAGCAGAGAAGGACATACATCTATGGCCGGGCAGGTGAGAAGGCGCGACCTCTGCGCTTTGAATACCAAATAAATAAATGAAATGAATACTTCTCACAAAAAAAAAAAAAGAAAAGAAAAGCAAGAAGAGGGAAAATAAGAAAAAAAAGGAAGACTTGCCAATTTGAAAAGGGGGTCGGGGGAAAACCCCAGTGGACAAAGCATGAGGTCACGTGGAAAACCAGCTGAACGGAGGAGGTGGGTTGTTCAATTTTTAGCAGCCACAATTTGAAATATTTCTCCAGCATATTTGACAGACAGCTAAAGTTGCGGTCCAGGGGGGCAGGTGTGTGTGTGTGTGTGCCAGTGGGGTGTGCTGGGAGATGGGGGGGGTGCGACACATTGCAATGCAAAAGGTAACGCCTGGACAGCGACTGCTCATCTCCCAGTTGGAGCGGGGGCATTCATTCCCTTTGTTTATGTGCCAAGTGTGAAAAGAGAATGTGAAGGACAACAAATGAAATGCTGTTGTCCTGTGGCCAAGAGTGTCCTGCCCCCGACAATTCCCCATGCCCGCCCTTCTCACCTGTCCGGGGCTACGTGAGTCCTGCCGCAGCAAGAATAAAAACATGGACACTGTGTGAAAAAATATATATTAAATAACATAATAATAATAAAATATATAAAAAAAAATATTATTTATAATAAAAATATTATATAAATAATATATAATACAAATAATACCAAGAAACCTTGATTATTATTGGACTTAAGGCCAAACGAATTGAGGAAGAAAACATCTAGGACAATATCAACTAAGATCGAGTTTACTAAGCTATTAACTTGGTATAAAAATATTTTTAAATACAGAAACTGAGTTCCTTTTATACTTTGTTTTACTTTAAACATTTTTCTTTGGTTAAATTCTAATTAATAAAAAAATTGAACAATTAACCATATAGTTTCCAATTCTTTATGTAATTTATAGAAGCTTAAGTTCTTTAATTGTAGTTTTCGCCAGCTCGAGGTCAGGGTAAGTCCATTCTAAAAATTAAATAACTATTTTATTGATAGTTTTAGTTTTACAAAAAGTTGTAAAAACAGTTTATAATATTAAAAATTATATTAAACTTCTGATAGATATTTTCTTTAAATTTTTATTCGACTAAGTTCTGTTTGATACATAAAACTAAGTTAATTACCATATTCCCACTTCTTTTAAACAATTTGTGAAAGCTAAAGCTCTTGTATTTATAGTTTAAAAATGTTATAAATATTCTTCAAGCTTAAATATATATTATAGATATATTTTAGAGTTGTTAAATATTTTTCTGACATTTTTTCTCCCAGTGCAGGGGGCCACACAGCACGTGCACAATCGAGCGCAATAATGAAGTACTTTTTGATGCCCGCCAAGAGGTGAGGCAGGGCAGGGGCAGGGCCAGGGGCAGGGGCACTAAAAAGGGGAAAGGGGGATTCTGCTCGGTTGACAATGGCCGGGAAAAACTAACTGAATGGGACACTGGCTGTTTGTGTGTGTGCTTATGTGATTTTCGAGTTAAAAACCGAATTCTTACCGGAATGCTCACATAGCTAAGCTCCAGTTGAGTAGGAGCTGCGCCCCCGAAACCAATCCCGAGACCAGAAAACGATCCTTTCCCCCCTTTTTTTTTTGGTTTATTTTTGTTTTCTGGTCTGTGTGTCTGTTTATTTGTTTGGACCTTCCCCGAGCCCGGAAAAACCACCGAAAACAGCCCGTCGAGTCAGTCACATGTGGAATGGAGGGAATGGCAGGGAGGTTGGCTTTCGGAAATTCGCATTGTGTGAAATTCCTTGCTTCCACTTCATTTAGCATTTTGTTCGAAGTGAATAAGGACATGCCGCTGCTGGCTGCTGGGAAACAATGGCAGTAACTGGTAACTTGACTCCAAATGGAGGAATATTTGTTGCCGAAAAGCAGATTGTGTGATTTTGTCAGTTTATTTGTGTGCCGAGAGTCCACCTTTTGTTTATCCAATTATATTTGCCATTCAGAGTTGGCATATTTTTAGCAGTATTATTTATCGTTTGATTTGGAATCTATCAGCTAGAATTAGTACCTGGCATCATTAGGGCTTTGATTTGGTATCGATTGTTGCCATTTAAGAGCTTGGAAAAATAATTAAAAAATAAAACCATACGAGTACATTGATTGATTCATTTGCCTGGCATATGTTCCACTTTTTCCGACAAATAAACGTTCCTAATGCACAAATAATGTACTTAATTGTTAAGATTTAATTACAAAATTGATTTTTAAAACAAAAATAAAGCGTTTGCGTGGGCGTATGAGTAATATTAGCTGACTAAGTTTTGTTAATATACGTTTTAGGGATTTTAATTAGCGATTTAACTGAGGAAGTGGCATATGGGATGGAAAATTAGATGAAAATAAGTAAGTAATAAGTAATAATGGCGTATGAGTGATATTTGATTAATAATTATTATTTTAAACATTTTTTTAAATACTTTTATGAGCTTTGCAAGTTAAATTAATAAAGAGAGAATTTTTCTAAGAGACCCCGCTTAAAGCCAAAAGGATTTAAGCTTTAAAGAGACTCTCCGGCTAGCGTTTCCAGCCATCCATCACTCTGGTCTATTTTTTTCCAACGTATGCGGGTCAAAATACTTTTGCCAAAAAGGTCTCCAAACAGACATGGATGAGGTTGAGTTGAGGCAGCAGCCGGGGGATTGCTGCAAGGAATGCGCATGAAAATGTGGCAGCTGCTGAAGGTCAAAAGGAGCTGGCTGGCCGTGTTCGGCTGTGCAGGCTCCAGGTTGGAGCTGAGTGGAAAACGAAAGCCGCCAAGATGAACCGACATCGCCATCATCATCATCGTCAGCATCATCGCCAGACATCGGTGCAGTGGGAACTCTCTTTTTCCGGCTGTCTGTGTATGATGAGCAAATGAATTTTTAATAAAAGCCCCACATGTTGCCAATAGAAGTGCAAACACAAATGGAATAGGGCCAGGACCACTTCCGCCCGCTAAAAAAAAAAGAAAATAAAGCCAAAGGGGGTGCCCTTAGTTTTCCCTTATTTTACCGCCGCTTTTCCCCCTACATTTCCCACTTTTCTGTCTGCTGCAATGACGAGCCATTAGGCGAATGAATTTTTATGCCTGCCCTTCAGTGGCGTCACCTGAGAGGGTTTTTTTCCCCCCTTTTACCCGTAATGCCAGCTCAAAGCGTTCGCTGCTCCACTTATCCGGTGCCTCAAAAAAATATATATATATAGACTTGTAAAGGCAGCAGGATCAGCAGGTGATTTTTCGCCATATATTACTCTGGCTTTTCTATTAATATATCGGAAATAAATACGAGCACGCACTTTTAATGCCAACTCAAAGCAAAAACCAGAAAGCTTTGGCTCGCAGGTTCAGCGGCTTATTTATTTGCAATTCAAAGAAGTATTTCAAAAGCGGCGATTTTCGAATGTCAGAGTCGCAATAAATACTGCCAACTAGGCGAGTTTTGTGAGCAATTAGCAAGGACTTTTTAAAATGCAGAAAAATTTATTAAAATAATAGAGAACATTATAGAAAAAAGAATTCTTTTGGGGTGAAAATACTTGCAGAATAACTATTGGGTTTCACTAGGAATTATTGGGGTTTTTTTGCTAGTATTAAAATATATAAAAATTTAAATATTCTTCTGGAAGAAATTTTCTTAGCAAATAATATTTTTTATTTAAATCATTTAAAGGCAAAAACAACCTGTTTTATTTTTAAAAGATATGTGCCACAAAGTCGCCTTAAAACCCTTAGAGCCCCGGGTAAAGAGAGTGAGCTCTGTTTTGATTTCGCTTGAAGGGACTGTGCAATTTTCCCGCGGCATCAAAGTTTTTCCGCAGACTTTCGCCAATGTTTGCTCAATGGCCGCCAAGTCGTTTTTCCGCGTGAGAACGTTTTGCCTCTGTTTAATCTAGGTTTTCCAATGCTTCTTCCATTCGAGCATTGACTAGTCGGAGGGAAATCCGAGATTGACTTGATTCAGGCTAGGAATCTTTAAGAATAAGAAATTAAAGAGATAAATATATTTAATTTGAAATATATATATATTTCTTTTGGGTATTTATTCATGTTAATTTAGAGCCTAAAATAAATTAATCAACTTAAGCCAGTTTTTTTTGGGCGAACTCTAGCAATATAGATTAATTGCTCGTGCTGCCCAATTGGAATTTGTGTAGTCGCTCTTGGGCTTTAATTGGAGCTTTTCCTCGGCCATTTTCCCATTCCCGATTTTCCGGTTTTCGCTACTCTCCTCTCTGCAGTCTCTGACTGTTCCGATTGTGTTTATTGTATTTAAATTAACTTATTTATTGTTATTGCCCCCAGCCGTGGTCGCATCAAATGCCCAGCGGCCTTTCTTTTTTGTTTTTTTTTTTGCGGCCATGGAAAGTTGGAAAAATGCTGCGGATGATGAGGTGACCCAGAGAAAGGAAAGTTGACAATGAAAGTAATAAAAACAGAAATTTGTCGCCGCATGTAAATGGAATTGTTTAAAGGTGAAAGCGATGAGGAAAGGACGCCAACAAAGGGCAACAAATAAACAAATTAAGAAGTTTCCCGAAGGATGGCCGGGGGAATGGCCGGGAGCGGAGGATCAAGTGGCAGGTCACCAGACAGGGCCAATTGTTGTTGTTGTTGTTCCTGTTCCGACGGGGCCAGCGCGAAATCCGCAACGGATACGTATTATTTTTGCCAGGCCAGCGACCAGGGAACGTCGAGGCACTGTGAAAAATATAGGTAAATAAAGTGGCTAAAAATAAAATATATAAATATTAAAGGAGCTTCTGGTATGGCCACATACTACTTTGAATTAAAACTAAATATTTTATACATATTTGAGTAAATTTAATAGCTTCTTGAGAGGGCAAAATAGTATTTTTTATTTTCTTGGAACAATTATTTCTTTGCGGAAGGAATTTATATGGTTTAAATAATTTCTGATAATAAAAATATATATATTTTAAATGCTTAATCTTTAAATGCTTTAAAAAATATTACGACCTCTAAAAACTCCAAGAATCTAGAGAAGTTTTTTATTTCCCTTAGCGGAATTTCTTACTTAAACAATGAATGCTTGTCGAAATAAAATAAATAAATAAAATATGATAACTTCATAACAGGGCCTTGATTTATGTTCACCTTAAACCTTTATAAATAAAAAAAAACGGAATACTTGAAAATACATATTTATAAACATTTTTGTTTATTTTTTTTCCATAGTGCAGGTTGCGTACTGGCAACAATAAGCCAAACGAGCAGTTGCAATCGAGACGGGTTCCAAGAGGATGGGGTGTGGGTTTCGGGGAGCCGGGCACCGGGCACCGGAGTCGGGTTTCCAGAAGGAGCCACCGGGAAACGTCTGGGAATTGCAGACGACGTCGGCTCAGGGCAATGGCGATTTAATCTTTGCAGACATTTTTATTCAAATTTATTTTAATATTTTTTCTTTCGCCGCTGTTGTTGTCGCTGTTTTTACCCGTTTTTTTGTGTTGCTGCTGCTGCTGCTGCGGCTGCTGCTCTTATTGTTGCTGATATTGCTGCAAAAATTGCTACTTTTATTGTTGCTACAGTTCTCTGTTTAATTTGCAGTCAAAGTCGGTTACGATGGAGCTGGAGAGCCTTACAATCGCCGCCAATAGTGGCTACAAGAGTCAGAAGGTGGCCCGCATCACTCGCAATGCCTACTTGAATTTTTTAAGGGAATACAAGAAGCTATTTTGTGGCCTTTCACCCCGGGACATGGTAAGGTACGGGGCCAGGCAGTGGAATAAGCTAAAGCCGGAGGAAAAGGATTGCTTTCGCAAAGGGGTAATTGGTTAGCAAAAAGCTACTGATAAGTTAATTAATTAGTTATGATTTTATCTTGAACAGAACCTCCTAAGATCTCCTCCAAGGCTTTTGTATTTTACTAAAATCCAGAATATGAAGAAACGTCTCTCTAGGAAATATACGGAGCCCTTGGAATGCCATACGCCCAAGGCTCTGGGCTCGGCCATAGCCTATATCCATTTCCTACGACAATTCGAGAGAAAAAGCCGTCCGTTGGCAGCCAAGACTTTCCGCCAAAGGGCCCAACGTGAATGGTGCCTGATGACGGATGGCGAGCGCAACCAGTTCGAGGAGCCGCTTTGGTGGGTTACTTAATGATATTAAATAAATATTGATATTAACAAAATAATATACTTGTTCCCTTTGCAGGTATATACAGAAGGGATAATTAATAATGACTTTAATTAGTTATAAAACTATTAAAATTCCAAGTGAAGTATGTTTCTATTATTCAAATAAATAATAAATAATTTGAGGTGTATAAGAACCAATTAGAAAATAAATATATTTCTTTTTTAATGCCATAATCTTTGAATAATATATTAAATACATTGAATATAATATTAAATCAATTTTCATTTTAATAAAATAATATACTTGATCCCTTTGCAGGTATATACAGAAGGGATAATTAATAATGACTTGACTTTCTTAAAAATCTTTTAAAATGAAATAAATAACAAATAATTAAAGGTGTATAAGAACCTATTGGAAAATATATGTATTATTAAATGCCAAAATATCTGAATAAATAAGAATTTTTCAGTGATTATGTTACTTCCATTTTTTCCCAATTTACCCTTTAATTTTTTTGCTGCCGCTACTGCTTCCTTGGCGGATGTGGGGACGCATCGCGACGCAGACAATGCATGGAAATTATGGCCAGGATCCGGTTGAAACGAAGGAAAAGCGGACACAACGGCATTGCGGCGAGGGCAGCACTTTGTCATGGAAACCAAAGCAATTGCAGAAAATTCAACAATTTACAATTAAATGATCAGTTCTGCGAAAGAAAACCCTTATTGGCTTAAGGGAAAAATTATTGAAATTATTAAGAGTTTTATTGGTAATTACTGATTGAGAAAAATATGAACTATTAAGAACACTTTAAAACAAATTAATTGAGACAATATATATTATTTGCGGATATAATTTTAATTGAACAACAAAAATGTTTAAAAATTATTAAGGCTACAAGTCTTGTTGAACTTTTAGCTTTCATAAGCAAGAAATCCATTTAAAAACCCCTTAAAACTGGACCTTAAATTCTACCTTAAACATTTCTACATTTCTACATTTTTCATAAGCTAGAAATCCATTTAAGAAATCCTTTAAACTGTGCCTTAAATTCTACATTAAACACATTTTACTTTTATTTAAAAATTGATACTAAAAATCTCGTTTTAAATTACTAAAAACTTTATAAAAAATTCTTCCCCAATTGCCTTTTACCTTTATTTAAAAACTTCAACTTAATGGTTAAAAATTCACCAGATTACAAAGCTAAAAAAATGAGCTCTGGCACATTAAGCCGCACACTAATGGGTCAGAGCTGTAAGCCAACTTAAGGGGACGCACTGCGCCGACATGTTGGCAAGACGCATATGATGCTGCTTCTACTCGGGAGAGCTGGACATCTGGACAGCCGGACAGCCGGACGGACATGTTGTCAACTTTTGCAAAAGGCGGAAGTTAGAAATTTCGCAGTGCCTGCCTGCCGCTCTTCGCTCTCCGTCCTGCTGTTACGTTGAATTCATTACGGCGGAAAATGTAAAAGGCATAAACAGCATCGCACAACATCCGCTTGTCCACCGTACACACACCGTACACACACCGTACACACACGCACACCCATATCCGGCAGTGCACGGCAGCGAGACGAGGAGCGAGCCTTGGTCCAGAGGAGGACTCCGTCCGGAGTCCAGCCTGTTACGGCTACGTAAACGTAACCCGTGCCCGCTTAATATGCTAAATGTTGAAATTCGTACGAATTTAATGCGAGTTAGCCAAAGGTCCAGACAGGGCCAGACAGATGGGATTGGAATTGGGATTGGCAACGGGATTTAGATGGTCTGGACTCTACGGCCGGAGGACTACGGCCAAGAGCAGCACTGTGGGAAAATAAAATAAATTAATCAGGAATTTAATATGTTATTTAAAAAACAAAAACACAAAGAAGGTTTTAAATAAATATATTATTTATAGTAAAGTTAATAAAGGAAAAGTCACATAAAGGACTTCTTGAAAACTATTGCCTACTTTTAAGCATGGGAAAAAATATATAGAAACAACACTTAATATTCTAGAGAATATAGAACAACTTATAAGAAAAAAAAATTCTATAATAATAAATAAAAGTCCATTATTTAATTCAATATAATAAACAATTTTCATATTTAATTTTCAACAATTTATTTTGACAAAATAATAGCATACTTTTCAGCAACTAGCATACTTTTCAGACTTATATTCTTTTTTTATATATTTTTTCCCATATAAAGTGATCACTTTTTTGCCAGTGCCTGCTCACTTCCTCATATGCCGTCCGGAGTTGTTTCCCTTTTGCATTCAGTAGTTGTTTAAACAGGTTACCGGCTCCAGGAAAGGAATCAGTGGGTTAAAAAAAGAAACCCAAAAAGAAAAGGTAAGAGAAAGGAGAAAAGAGCAGCAGCCTCTTACGTCAACGCACTATAAATCAACGAGGCTCCCGAAGAAGTTGGGGCAATTAATAGCCAACAACAAGGCCAAGTAATTAAATGCAGAAAATATTCGAGGCAGGGAAGGGGAGTTACTGAATGGCTTGATGTTGATTTTATTAAATGCCAAACTGTTTATCGATTTCATTTGAGTGCATGTCGCGCCCAGGCATCCATCCCAGCCAGTTCCCAGCCAGTTCCCAGCCTTTCAGGGGGCCAGGAGGCCATATGCAAATGCTACGGCAATTTGTGGCCTGAAGGAGCTGCAAATCGAAATCGAAATGAAAATCTACAACTTGTCGAGAAAAAAAACTGAAATCAGAAGCATTTTTCCGTGAAAATCCAGCGTTGGCTGGGCTCCACTTCCTTCTCCAGAAACTCCGCATCCTCCGCCGCAACCGGCGCTATCGCCATCGTCGCCCATTGTCAGGCTAATTCATGTGTCGACTGCAGGATCCGTTGACTCCTAAATCGATTAAAAAGTCAACGGATGCGGATGCGGATACGGCTACGGCTGTCGATTGTAAGCCATAAGGTCGCTTGCAGGCTGGAGGAGCCCAGATTAGGCCAAAACATAATTGGCTACAGGGCAAAAAATTAGGGAAATATATAAATAAATAGATAGAAAACTAAACAGAAACCTGTTTATAAATAATAACAATTTTATTTATTATCAACAATGTATTTATTTCCCACTAAAAGAGGTTTTTAGCATTTAAAAATGTATACTTCGGTTATTAATTTTTTTAATGTGCATTTCTAAGCGTTTCCCCAACCATTGGGCGCTAAATAAATTCGCAAATGTTGAAAATTAATTTCAATTACAGTAAGCAAAGCCACAACAATTGGCTGGAAGCCTCCCTGTGTGCCGCCTCCGTGTGACATTTGTAAATTTCATAATTAAATGAATGCCTGACGCGCCTCTTTCATCCTCTCGCTTAATATTTTTGTAATTGTAATGCCATTAATGCCTCAGTATGGGTGTGCGGTGTGTGTAAGGCGTGTGTGTGTGTGGTGTGTGCAACCCAAATGTCAACACAATCGTGGTTACGAGTTTTGATTCAAATAGAGCTTCATTAGCAGCAACACTTTAATGAAGCATTTAATGCAGCCGCCAAATGAAGAATAATAATTATTTAAGCTATTTTTTCGGATTTAATTTTTACATTTTATAAGGTAATTTTTAATTTAGATTAAAAGGTAGCAATTATTAAACTAATAGAACAACTTTTTAAACAAAATAACTCTTAGAAATATTATCTAATTCAGCTTTTTCTTGCTGGCCAAGCAGTTGGAACTTTAAGTGCAATAAATGCAATTTTTGTAGTTTTTTTAGACTCTTTTATTTCCTGCCCAGCCTTTGTAAATTTAAAACAAGGACACCACCAGAGTGCAGCACTTGAAGGAAAAATTAGCCTCATGCAGACACACTCATACACACCCCCTAGAACACACACCTCGCACACACACTCGCCCTCGCAGACACACTTTAAAATTTTGCAAGCTCTTGTGGCAGGCAACATTTTTACCATACTAATTAGCCTTTTGCAAGATTCATTATCATAATTGTAATTAACAAAACGCGAGAGAGCCGCCGCCGTGTCACCTTTAAGTATGGACAGGGGCTTTGGGTAAGCGCGGCGGGAAAATTAAAGGGAAAGCCGGAAAAGTCGAAAAAGTCGAGAAAGGGAAAAAGCGGAGCGCCGACATTGACTGCAACATGGCTGCCTCTCTAATCCCGTCAAGCTTTTCTGTGTTTTTCCAGCCGCAAGTATGCTTTTCTCATGGAAAGTTTCATTTTTTCTCACTTGTGGGGCTTTTAGGAAAATAAATAAATTTAAATTAAATAGCTTGTAAGCCTAAAAATGTTTAAAATATATTTATTCATATAAAAAAAAGGTATTTCCCGTAAAATGTTACCTTGCTTCCCTATTTAATATATCTTTTAGATACTAAATAAAATGTTCAAGTATTCATTTGCTTATATAATCCTGTAAACCATAATTGTTATTATTTCAAATAGGTATTATTATTGAAATTAATAATGTTGTCAATATGCATTTTTTCCTCTCCATTGAACTTATTTAAATCATAATTACCACAGCGAATGAAATCGCACTGACAGAATCCATTAAAAAGGAAAAATCAGAAAAAAATCCGAGAAAATCAAGGGATATCAAGTTCCTCGGTTAAAATATTATTTTTTAGTTGGAAAATCACAAAATTACATTACGAAAGCCTTTCGCTTCCGATTTATATCAGCGTCTCCCAATTAGTGTTTATTCTACTCGAATGCTCGGCAAATAATATTAATAAAATCCATATTTTAAAAATGATTAAGAAGAAACAGAGAAAAAAGCGTTAATAATCCGAACAATGTCACATTGAGGCGACACGACATAATTTGATATGAAAATAAATGGCAAAATGCATAATGCCCACTGATTCAAGTGGAAGTCTTATGGCCCACACTGCTTTCGTCTGTTGTCTGTTGTCTGGCGGTGTTAGCATCAATTAATGGTGCATTTATTTCATAATTTCGTCGAATTGAATTAAATGCAAATCACTGGCACTGCCATGGATATTTTTGGCATATGTTTCTATGCATTTGGCACCGAAAACCGGAAACCGCAGCCTAAGCCCCCCCGGGCATGGGTGTGGACACAGTACATTCACTCATTGGTAATAATTTATTATGTAATCATTTTAATGAACTCTAATTGAATTACACCGAACACTGGGCTCCGTGATATGATTATAGAGATATCGCATTTGCAACTACTGGTAGTTCCCCTCTCTCCCTGCCAATGTCTTCTCTGTCACTTGCTTGTTATTAGTAATTTCTGATTTTCCCCTTTGGAAACTTGAAACTCTGTTTGTTTAACTCGAATTTGAGCCTAAAATTGCAGGCAGATGGGGTTTCTTTTTGAGGAAAACTAAACCTTGTAAGCCGAAACTTGGCGGTAGGTAATTAAGGGGCTAAGCAATGGGGAAAGGTATTTATAGAAGGTTTCACACAGAAAGGGAATTATTGAGAATATAGTTTTAAAAGGCAGGAAGAGAGGATTTCAGCTTCTGGAAGCTGAAGAATGTTGGCTTACCCTGGTATGCCATTAAACATGATTTGAAAATCATAAAAAATATATACAAATAAATATAAATTTATGTTTAGCTAGAGCCCCTAATTAATAAATTAATTCATATTTATATGTTGTAAAAAAAAATAAATATAACAAGAGTTATGTGCGTCTTTATTGAAAACTAAGAACCTTGTGATGGTTTTATAATTTTTTTCTAATAATTTTTGGTACTTTTCCCAAGGCAGCTATATTATATAGTCCTTCGATCTTTCGTTTTGTCGACTAATTTACATAGAAACAAATATCCAGACTTGGCTGGATCAATTCGGCTGTTAATGTTGATGAAAAAAATGTTTTATTATTTTTGGCTTACAAATTTAAACTTCGTTTTATAAAATTTTATTTTTAACTATATTTAAATCTTAGCTATTTTTTATATTTAACTATTTTTTTTATTAAGTTTTTCTCCTAAAAAAACTGGAAAACTGCAAACTTCCTCGCTGTGGAAAGAAACAGTGAAAAGTCGCTGAAAATTTTGTGCGGAAGTTGCAACTGTTGTGACCCTTAAACGCTGCCAAACACACACACTCGCACACACATATGGAGCTTAATGAAATGTTGTCGAAGGAATGCCACGCCCACCCGGCATCCCGGCATACAGCCGCCCCCTTTTAGGAGTGTGTGTGTGCGAGCACAGACAAGGAAACACAAAAGCCATAAAATTTCAATTAGGCAAACCATTCAAGAAATTAATTGACAAACCTTCTCCTTGAGTTTTCCCTTCCCCGCAGTTTTCCCCGCAATTTTCCCGTCGCAGGCGGCCGCCTGCCACCCCGCCATATCTCTTACTTGCCCTGCCCCCCTTACTTGCCTTTCCCGTGCAATTTGCAGCTTTTCAACATGAAAATTAATTTTCGACAATTTACTGCGCAATCTTACGCAAAAGTTCAACAAAAGCGGCGCGCACTTTGGCCCCAGCCACATGACCCCCACCTGCACCCACCCAAGCCTTGAGGAAAAGCCGGGAAAAGCGAAAAGCGCGGGGCTTGGGAAAATTTGCGGGACGCTGTTAAACCAAACAATCTGCCAGAGCTGTGAGCGTGAGCGTGAGTGAGCGTTGAAATTCCTTTACACTTGGACTGGCTTTCTGTGTGGGTGAAGCTCGATGAAAAATTACTAGGCGCCGCGGAAAAGCTGGCCGAAAAACTCCGTGTCCGGAAAACGTACACATACATGTTTGGGAGATGGCGGCGGCGTTATCTGCCGCCACTTCCGCCAAAATCATCCGCATCTATCTCCGGTTACAACAAACTTCGGCGAGAGTCCTGGTGCCTTTTTGCCAGCCCAAGCCCAAGACCAACTACATTGTCATTTAATTTTTGGCAATAAATGTGAACCCGCGGGTATCCTTGGGTAAGGCTCTCCAGGACGACGACGACATTGTGTGCAAACTGTCTGATAATCGTCTTCCGCCTATTTTAACGTGCTTCCACTCATCCAGGAGCAGGAGAAGGAGCAGGAGCCGGAGTCGGAGTCGGAGCAGGAGCTGTAAGCCAACCCCTCAGATGCGCACATGTGTGGCGCTTAAATTATTCAACGGAAGGAAGGCGGCTCCACCCACGCCTGATCCCGCTCCAGCTACGGCTCCGGCTCCTCTTCGTCCTTGTCCCAGTGTGAAATATGATATTATGGCGCTCAAATAAATTACGCGGAAAATTATTATAGGAACCTGCTGCTACTGCCCTCTCCTCTCCTGTCCACTCCCTCTCCTGTGATAATAGTAATGTAAAATTAATGCAGCTACTCGGCATTTACTCCTTACTCCGCCTGGCTCAAAGTCCTGGCCAAGGATAGCAGCGGGGGGACTGGGTTATTTTATTGGAATGGCCATTCGATTGACTCGTCGTAGGTGTCGCATAATTTATGGTTTAATAAGTGAATTAAGTGAAAGGGAATTAGCTGCGGGTAAGGCGGTATTTAGGAGGAAATATATTTTAATCTCAACTTAAAGACCTATAAATAATCCCGTTTAAAGCCCTGAAAATCCTCACCTGTATTATTTGAAAATTCATCGAATGAAAGCCAAATGTCAATCCTGCACTCGAGTAATCTCTGCCAAAAGCCTCAACTGGCAATTGTTGATAGGAAAATGTGGGGAAAATTCGAGGAAAATGTGTAGAAAATGGATATGGATATATGCCTTGTCTCTTGGCCCCCCAAAATCAATTTGGCAATTGTCCGGGCATTAAGTGGTAAGGATAAGGGACAGGCAGGACTCAGTGCCCGATGCTGATATGTGACTGGTTAATAAAGGAATTATTTGGGAAGGACTTAAGCCCGAAGGACACGAGCTTCTTCACACCTCGGCCGAGTCCGAGTCCAGGCTCTGCCTGTGTTTCTATTTCAGAATTTCGAACGTTAATTACACACAAATTGAGGCCTAAATGTTGGCCGAAATGCAAGTTGATCGGCCAGAGAGTTGGGCAGGACGAGTTTAAGGCTTGGCTGGGAATGATGGTAGGGGGAGAGTACTTACACTTGGAAAATATACAAAAAATAAACTATAAAGGTGGTAGAAAATAATAAACTTCTACAATTAATAGGTATTTTTTTCAGTTTGTTAATATTTAAAACTCTATATTTAACACTTTATATTTTATACACTTTACACTTGGATTTTTGCAGCTAATCTAAGTGTATCCGGCTCGAAGGACCAAATATAGGGGGATATGTGGTTTTATATTCGCCTTCTCTTACTTCAAATCCTCCAAGAAATTATTTAGACTAAAAACGATCTGCTTTTCGAATTTTTCTTTGTGAAAATCCTCAAGTTTTTCAAGTGTTTTGTCTGTGGAAAATGTCGAAGATCCGCATCCGCAACCAGGCGTCCGTCTCCTTCGTTGGGCTTGAAATTTGTGTTACCCATTGACCCGACAACACAATCAAATATTAGCACTCGGGGTTAGCAGCAGGGCACCCCTGAAATGAGCTGCAAATCCTTTTGACAACAGCCCACGTCGTCCCACGTCGAAGGTCAGAGTCGGCTCCTGCTCCTGCTCCTGGCCCCCCTTCGAAAACTGTACTTTGCTGAGCCCCTGTAATCTCGGTGCTTACGCTCGCTTGGGCTACTTTTTAGGGGGTTTCAAGGGGGGGGGGGCTGCAGGGTTGGAGCAACCCCTCATCCCTTCTCCGAAACCGAGGAAAAAGCCCAAAAATGCCCCGCCTAAGCCCTTAACGAAACTGCCGTCAGCAGTAAATATTTATGCTTGTGTTTTATTTATTTACATTGTCAAAACCAATTTTGCCCAAGGGTTCAATTGTTTTTCACTTTTATGCTCCGGAACCCTCTTACCCCACCCCTTTCCCCCTTCCCCCTCTGTATTCCCCTTAAAACTAAGCCACCTTTTCGGAACTTGAAAGTGGAGTGCGCAGTTCGCATTTCACTTTCGATGGCCACTTTGGGCTACCCGCAAACACTCGATGGCTTCGGATCCGAAACCCCCTTCTCTTCCGGCTTCTATAAAGTTTGGAAACCGAAACCTATACTGGGAAAAATATATATTATTTACAGGAATCCAGGTAAATATAGAGAAATAGGTTGTTAAATAATTTATTATATATTCTTTTCCACAAAAAAATTAACTTAAATTATACGAAATCAAGCTTAAGCATTTTTCTTCTAACTTCTAATTTTTAGTTTTAGTTTGATTTAAATTAAATTGAAATTGGCTTTGACTCAAGGTATTCCTTATGTATTGCTTAAATTCCTTGATATTTAACTATTTACTTATTAAAAATAAACCAAAAAATATATATTAAATCTAAAACAGTTAAATTAAAAGGAAATATATTAATTAATAATTTAAAAACATTATTTCGAAGTTTTTGTGAAGCATTTGCTTGTAAATAATAGCCAAAACAATCGGAAAATCACTCGAAAATAAACATTTATCCCTTATTTTCTTTTTAAAATTTTTGTTTGAAATTTCTAAATTTTCTGAGTGTAAAATAAGGCCTCCTTCCCCCCTCGAGTGTCAACGTCAGCGACACGCATGCAAACAAGCGGCGAGCGGGTCAAAAAAAAAGTGTATTTTGGCCGAGGAGAAGAGATCCAAAGTTGGCTTAAGCCCTGTTTGTTTTCAATTAAAAACCTTCACCAGAACCTTCCCTAAGTCCCAGCCACCTATACCCCGGCTCCCCCGTAAATCTCAGGCAGAAAATAAGGACTCCCTGCGTCCTGGCATTCCTCATTCACTTTTTATGGCAAAATGTTAACAAATCAGAGAAGCGGATTGCTCCCCGGCCGGCAGTCAACGTGAATTGCATTGCGTCGCCGCCTTGATCCAGTTCCAGACCCGGATCCGAATCCGGATCCCATATAGCTGCGATCCCATCTGGCCTTGACATATGGCTCAATTAGCGGGGCGGGCCTTGGGGGAGAGATATATCTTTGGAAAAATTCGTTATTACTCGCCGGAAATTGCCTTTTGCTTTGGGACTTGCTTTTTATTTATTTTCTATGCTGGCTGCAGGAGATAATGTGTTAAAAGTTTAATCAATTACAGCGGGATTTATGGGGATACTCCCAATTGTTATTTAATTTTTATCTTAGAGCTAAAGGTCAGAGAGATATATGGGTTTGACTTTTAAAGAGTCAGAATATAATACAAGTCACTAATTAATTCATTAATTTAATGTTTAACAGTTCTTCTTAAATATATGATTAATCTTAAATTTCTCATCTCTTTTTTTTGTACTTAAATAAATTTTTCTTTTATTTTCAAAGCCTTTATTATACCAATTTTATTAATGCCATAAACCGATCTAGGTACTTTTCCCTCTCAAAGTTGTATTCTGTTTATTTTTTTTACCTTTTTTTCTTCCTTTTTAGCTGATCATCCGATGCAAATAGTTGCCCGTCGGCCCCTTGAGTCCTTTTGTCCTTGCACAATGGCAAAACGAGGGCATTTGGAATCCAATTTACTTAGTCATCTCCCAATCAGAGATACAGGACAAGGAAAATGGGGAAATGTGGAAAGTTGTGGGTCAGTTCAATGGCCATTTGTATCGGTCCACAGTGCATTAAGCAGTTTATCACGCTAAAAAGATTGAATAGAAAGGCCAGCGAGTCAAGGAGCACAAAGGATAACTTTACTTGGGACAACCAAGGACCGGAATCCCAAAATACCGAAATCCCTGGAACTGAGGAATCCCTTTGTCCTTTGGGTTACTGAAGCTAAGTGCTTCCTTCCCAACGATAATAGTTGTTTCCCTTTTATTGCTGAAATGTAATTAAGTATGGGATATATGTTTAAGAAATATTTCAAATATATTTTGCTGCTATATTGAATATATATTCTGAGATATATTGCTTCTATATTCTAAGGTACATATATCGAGTAAAAATTAAAGGGATTTAAGTACCTTTGCTAGCCTTTTTTCGTACCCTTGTCTGCATCCTTGTTTCCTTGCATTTCGCTTAATTATGCGCCTGGAATTATGCAAGCAACTTTAATCCTTGCAACAGTTGGATGGATGCCGGCAGATGCAGGGCCATAAAAAGCAGGGATATTAGCCCAACGCCTCCTTTTGCCTTCGCACTTATCTCCGCCACTTTATGCATTAATGGCGCGACTTTGTAGTTGACATCCAGCTCCTCCTTCCTCCTTCCAAAAAACCAGGAGATGAGGCGTGAGAGGAGGCGTGTCTCGCTTAAATCAAGTGCAGCATCTGCATTTTCTAAACAGGAAAATAACAAAAAAGCAAAATTAAAAAATATATAAATAATAGTAAACAGTTTTTATCAAAAATAATTCAAAACAATATATAGAACATTAAAAAATTGTTAAGAATCCTTTTCCGCAATTTTAAATATAGTTTTGCTTAATTTTTAAAGAAGAATTCTACGTATATCAGGAAAATAATATTTTTGCATCTTAAATTCCAGAATTTCAGTTTTTTTTTTTGGTATTCCGGAAGCAAGCCGCATCCATCTCCATTTCGCCATCGATGGCTCAACCAAAATGCAATTAGTGGCCACAGTATGGCGACAGAGCCGATTTTATTGACGTCCCTTTTGGCTTTCGCGATGTAAATGGTAAATGGTAAATGGTAAATGGTAAATGAAACTGAAAACGCGAATCAAAATGAAAATGAAAGATGTGGCCGACGGCGACCACAAGTTTCAAAAATCACTAATGGATTTTTAATATAATAAATAATATGCACTAACATAAAACGTCCATAAAATGCTTTTGTCATCCATTAGGACACACACACTCTCCTCGCACGCAGGCATTGGGTTTTGTTGGGAGTATTCCAAGGGGTTGGAGCTCCTCAATTGGGCGCCCAAAAATATTGGGAGAGAGAAGGTGGATGGGCAAAGTAACGGCTTCGGCTACGGCTTCGATATAATTGAATAGATACAACCATTATTTCCATTAATGCGACCGGTTTCAGTAGGCAGTAGCCTTTCGTTGGTCCAACAAAGTGCTATTTTGGGCCACAAAAACCACACAAAAGTCTTACACAAACACTGGAAGAAGTGGGGGAAGTGTTTAATGGATAAATTAATCAATAAATAAATATAGAACAAGCTTGAGATATTTATTGATTACATTTACTTAAAATTATGATAAAAGTAAAAAGATGTTTTTATTTGTGGGTTAAATTGATAAAGAAATACGGAAGAAATGTCTTATGTCTAGGAAAAAGCTTTAAAAATATTAACAAATATAAATAAATATCTTTTAGGATAAATATCAATTTAAAAGCTATTTAAAATAATATTCTACTTGTTTATCTTCAAATTAATAATTCTAAATTTAATCGCATATTAATTACCACATTAAAAGAAATATATATTAAAAGAAATAAATAAAGCTGTATCTCCGGACTAAAATATAGCATTACCAAATCCATAATTGTAGCCTAAGGGTTCCAATTTTTTCCTTTTTTTCCAGTGCATAACAACACAGAATAGAAGGCTGAAAGAGGCAAAAGCAGTTACTAGTTATCAATGCCTAAGATTCCACACTCGCACAATGGCAAAAATGTATTGAATGGAAACTAAGCATTATAAATTATCAGGAAGCAGGCACACCTAACCATTCGAAGGAGTGACTAGCTCATGGAATTTGGGTAAGCTTGTCAGGGTAATAAATTCAGATATAAAAATTAAATAAAATAAATAACAATATTGAGAGTAAAAGAATTATAAATAAATATATATTTGGGAAGGAAAATGGTATTAAGCTGAGCTCAGCTAATAATATACATTAACCAAGGAATTTTTTATCTTATAACTTTAAGAAATGTTTAAGAAAAAGGGAAATTTATTTATTTATTTCGATAAATTCCAGAATTTCTACTATTATCTTAGCGCGGATTTCAAACAATTTTAATTACTTATTTACTAAAATATATGTCATTACTTAATATTTACATCATTTAATTGTATTTAATATTACTGTTTTACTATTTTAATTAAGAATTAAGAATTATGTAATGAACATAATATTATATTAAGATATTAAGAAAGGGCATTCGCAGTTCGTTTGAATTCAGACCGCAGCAGGAGCAGGATCAAGTCATGAAACTGAGCGAAATCAATAATTCATTAAAATAATGTATGCATAAAGGATGCATGTTGTACCGGCGGTCGGGCAGGAAAAGGTCCTGTACGCACTCGCACTTGCAGGATAATCCATGGAAATCAGGCAACTATATAGCCGTCTGTACGTATATATATCTGGGCCGCAGTCATGGCTCTGCATATATTTATTGACTCGCCGCCATCGATGGCCAAATTGGTGCCAAAAAAAATAAAACAGAGCTGCTACCTGATTTCCTTCAATGATCAGTGCTGGGATCTTCAATGTATATCTGAGAACAGGAACCCAAGGACTACGTTCCTTATTTTTGATGGGCCAATTGCTGCCCTTAAGCCGAGATAATACCGCCAACAATGTTAACCAAGAAGAGTACTTCGTTTCAGCTGAAAGTTTGCAATAAACTGAACATTTTCCAGTCCCGAAAAACGGAAAAACGGGGGGAAAAGCGGAAAAAACGAGGCGCGGCGCGGGCAAAACAATCAAGGAAGCACTTAACCGAATGAAACACAAGTAAACAAATGAAAGTAAGCAAACACAAGACAAGCCATAGAGCAAAGATAAAGATACAGATGCAGATACAGGTCCAGGACGAAGAGAACTGAGAGCCCCAGGACCTCTGCCCCTCCTTCGGCCTGGTCAGGGAACTAAAGCAATGAAATAAAATGAAAATGCATTAAGTATGCAGATGGAGTGCAGAGTCCTTTCCACTCAACTACAGACAGGGCCGGGCACTGTCCAAAAAAAGGTAACCTAGGCTAGAAGTTAAATGTATTTATTGAAAAGCTAAAAAACCAAAAGAAAGCTGTATAAAATAAAGGAGAATTTCGCTTTAAATGTTTTTAAATTTTATTAAATATATTTTCGAGTGTAAAATGGAGTTGCTGCCATCTCGGACTCTGGCAAATGGAGTTGCTAACGGTCATAACGAAGTTGCCACCACTGTTTGCCGCCGGGCGGCCATCAACTTGATACATGGCCCCGAGCAAGGAACTTGTCACTCAACGAGTGCTCAGTCGGAAAAAGAGGAGGGAGGATGTCCTTCGTCCTTGCAGTAGCCAGTAGCCAGTAGCCAGTAAGCCCATAATGCACCACGCCGCCTGCATTTAAATCATTTTTATGTGTCGCCCCGAGAAGAAAGTGCGGCGGCAATTGAAACTCTCCTCCCTCCTTCTGGCAGCTGCAACTATTTAACTTTAATGCCGAGCCGAAAACAAAAAACTGCGAAAGACATGAAAATAGAAAATAGAAAGCAGGAAACAGGAAACAGGAAATAGAAAATACAAAATAGAAACAAGAACAGAACTGGGCCAGAGCCAGACAACAGGCTGAGCTGAGGCTGAGGCTGAGGCTGAGGCTGAGGGACAGGAAAAAGGACTAGAGAGCCGGCTGCTGTCAGAACTTTTTCTATTAGTTCGCCGTTTTGATGAATTCTGATGCGTCTTTAATGTCAGTTGGCTTGTTTAGCGCCTGCCATCATCATCCGATGGCGATGGCGATGCCGATGCCTTCGATTATCATCAGGAAGCGGAAGCGGCCACAGAAACAGATGTTGTATCTGTAAACTATAAGTTGCCTTGGACCGACACCGACCGACCACATCACAGCACATTTTTCTGATGGCTTTTCCGACGGCCTGTCCATGGCTTGAGCATTCCGCATTTCTGCATTTATGCCCTGAAAAGCCTTCATATATTTTCTAAAGGACTTGAAACAACAGCCGCACTCGGTGTGAAATCTTTATTCACATAGTAACTGACATCCCGCCACGGAAATCTTCGCAGGATCAGGACAACGCTGGGTTCTCTGTGACAGCAAAAGCCAATTTAAATTTGAATGCATTTCTTCCGTTAAGTTTCGATTCAGGTTCTACTTCCGTAGAGAGCGGACGTGTTTCGCGCGAGCTCCGGGAAAATTATAGAAAGTGGATGATTTAAAGACAAAAAATAAAGTTTAAAATACTGGAGAATTCCAAGATAAGCGAAAAGACGCTAAATCAGAAAAAAATTAATAGTTTTCGACACACAAAATTAGTGATATGATTAAAACAAGTGCATAATTATTTTATAAAAATAAGTGCCACGCGAAATAGCTCAATGAGCGACGAACAAAAGAAAGAGCGTAGAAGCTCCGTGAGCCCAAGTAACGGTTATTTCTCGTATATCTCAACGCGCGACAACAACGAATCGGCGACAAACAGCAACCGTTTGGCGGTCGATAGCCAAAGAGCACGGTCTTGCTCTCCCGCTCTACTCACTCCTACACCTACATCATGGAGTTCTCAGTGCAAAACCCCAACAACAAGCACTGAAACAATTTCTGCAACTGCAGCAAAAGCAACAGCAACAACAGTGACGACGGAAAAAGCAACA